>BLKM01000895.1:1223444-1300944 GCA_013340265.1 Coptotermes formosanus
CCCCCCCCCCCCCCCCCCCCCCCCCCCCCCCCCCCCCCCCCCCCCCCCCCGCCTCCCCCCCCCCCCCGTCGGCGGGGGGAGGAGATCTCACAAACGTAGGTAGGTCTTCATGTAAAGCACGTTACTTTTGTTCGATCTGTACCCAAATCTGAATGTAATAACACAGAGGCCTACTAGTAAACGTAGCTAGCATGGAAGTCCACAAAATTCCGTCCAGTGGAAGTGGACTTCTTTGCGAAAGGACGGACAGGCATGACGATAACACTAGTCGCTTCTGCAAGCGCTTGGAAAACGCGCCTAAAGGAAGAAACATGTAAGCACGGTATATAAAATTAGAAATTACAGTTAGCTGTTGGTAAAAATCCGAATCGAAGGTGGAAGTTATAGCGTGTACTGCTCTTTCCAATAGCAACTACGAGTTCTTACCACAGCGCCTTACCTTTTAGACGTTCTTTCCAAAACAAATGGAAAAGAGCCTTATGTGACGGCCGTGCCTGTCCATCCTCTGCGAGCCAGTATCAGCGCCTACACGGCCTATCCTCGATAGATTTATCTTAAATTCGACATACGGGAGTGATCAAAGTTCCAAATTTCAGCCTTCTTGATCCATATCAAAATACGCTTCACTTAAGATCACAAATGACCTTTTTCATGTACAATCAAGATTTACTAATATTCTGGTGAAATTCTACACAAAAAATCTATGCACGGTATCAGTCGGTCACCTTGGCTTCTGGCCGTTTATAAAGCCTGATTTGCATAGGCCTTTCACATCCATCATTATTATTATTATTATAGTTTTTTGTTTTATAAATCTAACGTGCGAGAGTTTCCGTAACTTTAGTCAGCCATTTTGTTCTTAGCGATAGGCCTATTGCTGCGTTACAAATGGGACTCTACTTCACATAGGGTTATAAATTAATGTTCGGAAAATCTTTTTCTCAAATTATTGTGAAACTGGATAGTACAGGCATTTGCCTAAAGTGAGATTACTTTTACATTTTTACAATATTTACCGATGACAAAGGCCACTTTACATAGGGCCAGAATTTTCCACGCATCCCACAAACCGTACCACACATTTTATTTATGGGCGATTTCCACTAAAAGTTGCAGTCAATTCCAGTTGTCGGCCATACCAGATATTATTCGGGTGATGAAATCAAGGAAGTAAGCTGGGCCAGACATGTGGCACGCGTGAGGACGAGAGAAAGGCATATTGGGTTAGGTGTAGAAACCTGAAGGAAAGACACCACTTGAAAGACCGAGGCGTGGATGAGAAAATAATATTAAAGAGGATCTTAAACAATGTTCCCTCTAAGCTGCGCGGGTGTGCGGCCGCGCAGTAACTGAAATGCTCCCGCGCACACTGAGTTGTTGCCGCGCAGATGGAATTTTTCGATTTTCATTGTAAATATTCTTATTATGCAGATTACAAAACTTGTAAAGTGCCGCGCAGTCGTCAGATCGTGCACAAACTTTCTGCTCAGAGCAACAGCAGGGCCGCGCAGCTGTATAAACAATTAGAGGGACGTCGATCTTAAAGGAATAGGTTGGGAGGACGCGGACTGGATAATTTGGCTCACGATAGGAAAAAGTGACAGGCTGTTTTTAACACGGTAATGAAACTTCGGGCCCCACAAATTGTGGGCACTTTCTTCCCCTGCTCAGCCTATTGCTTTTCGAAAAGGTTCTGTTCCATGGAGTCGGTTGTTTGGTTGGTTGGCTAGTCAGTCAGTCATGGTGCGTAATTAATTGAACAACTCTCCCTTAAAACAAATTTAGATCGAGTTTGAAGCCAGAAATGTTGCATAAAACGTTTTTCAATAGGCGAATATTCAATGAAATGCAAGGAAAAACGATTTTGGTCTCCGACATGCTACACCTACAGTGCGGTTAGCTTTCAAGCAGCAAGCTTGAATCACTGAACAGCAAAGCCAATGTATTGCAAGGAGCTTATTTGGAAAATAGTGTATTCAGATGGCTAATCCTTTTGGCACTTGATCCTTTTGTGAAAGTTGCAATGCAATAAACACTGTTCTTTAAATAAGTTTGCTATCATGTGTCATCTGTCACACGGCCCTTTCTCGTTCAAAGCCATATATCTAAAATGCCTGCATCTTGAGAATTAAGTTCTTAGACCACGTATTGTATGTGTTACTCACGAACAAAGGTTAGGTTATATTCAGCCCGTGTAATCAAAATCATAAAACGTTAATTAAGAGATTACAACATTTTATCAGCCTTTGTATTTTTAGTCAAGTGAAACGGAATTCAGAACAATTGTAGACAAAAATGTCCTTTTGTGAACAGTGACAGGCATTTGTTTATACACTACTCCATGCTGGGAACTACTTAATACGGATAACTTCACTTAAGAGGACAGGACGAATTCTTGGTCTTCTCAAAGTGGATATACGAATGCTGGGATCACAACTTCTAAACCCACGCAAAAATGTAAGGATATATTTGAATACATCAGAATACTGGAAGTGAGCATTTGTTATGAAGAAAATAATGGCCTTGGTACTGTACTTTCCACTGTCTTGCACTGTGAGTGCTCTCCCTTTCAACCTGCTCTGTAGAAACGTAAAGGATTGTAAATTAACACCGCAGTTTCGAGAAGCGTGCTGTCTCCATCTTCAATCCAACAACATCCAGCCACATACAGTGATTTTAGGAAGGAAACAGTTCGGTTATATATGTAGGCTGTTCTGGGTCTTCTGGCCAATAGGCGTGGGACAAGATCAATCCCCTCTCCCCCTTCTGCCATGCTGATATCAAATTATGTGTAATCAACATACATAATCAACCCACATCCTTCACTGAATCACTTCACCAACTCTCTCGCCCTGAAGATGAAGGAAGCAAGCTCCTCCAAAATGTCGGTGTCAACACACAATCTTACACATCAAAATCCAGGAGATTATCACCTGATCAATACTTGCCATAAAAGCCCATACTTATCCAGTAAAAATGTGCCATTGTTATCTGTCCACGAAACTTTGGCAACTGCAGTCAGTCAACTGAAAAAGATCAGCATAAGGTATAGCTCAGTTTATTTACATGCCATGTATATTATGGACTGTCCTGCATGATCACAAACACTGTGCTCAACCTATTTTTCAAGCACATATCTTGCTGTGTGCTGCAACATGGAAGTACCTAGGCTACAGTGCAGTCTGTATGACCGGCAGCTATCCAAACCTGGAACTATCATGGTTTGGTGCAACCTATAGCTGTATTTATATTACAGTCAGTTTATAATATAATTCCAGTGTCATATTATTATTATTGTTATTACTACTACTACTATTATTATTCGCATATTTACTATACCTAATGCACAGTATGTGACCAGCTGCAAAGCCATCAACTGATATATAAATAGTCTACACATTAAAATAATATAAAAATAATATACTGGTGACTATGGTAGAAGGTGATTCAACTAGCTTTAGAAAATTCCATAATGACAGCCCAAGTAAACTAGGAGGGACTGAAACTGAATGGGACACACCAGCTTCTGGTCTGTTGGGCAGAACCATACAAGAACATACTATAGAAAAACACAGAAACTACCAACAATTTAACACTCGTTGTACAACCAGTAGCGTCATCATACCAGTGAGCTATTGCAGCTCCAAATATGGCAAGGCTCTAATTTAATAAAAGACACACTCCACACAGGGGAAAAAAACAACTTTAAAGTGTGTCAGGGTAGAGTGTGTGATTACTCTTACTTGTTTGCATCTACCAGCTACTATATCAGGCAGAGTCAAAATTTGTTGCTGCTTTCCATTCAGTGCTGCCTTTTGATTATTTTAGATTTTCAAGAAATACTTATGAATACTTTCCGGACTCTGTATCACTTAGCATACAGGTCTGCTGGTTACCATGATCAAAGGAATGCTGATCCTAACTGACAAGCAGTATGACATGGCACAGACTTTTGTGCAAATCAACTGACACAAGTTCAGGATAAAACTGTAACAAATAATGATTATTTAGTCTGCTGACTGATAACACATTCATTTTCCCCACCCTGAAGGTGAAGACAGATGTACTCTATGTGTACAATAAACAATAATTTTGCACATTGTTTTGTATGAATGTGAAACTTTGTCTCATAAGAGAAGAACCTGTAAGTGTTCTGACATAAAAATACTCAGGGCAAAATCCAAAATAACAGCAAGGGAGGGAACAATTTACGAGTAAGATATTACGGTACATAACAAGGAACTTAAGTGGTTGGACAGATCATCTTGTAGAGGCAGGGTAACTACAGTCGCACCTTGCTGCTAGGATGGGAACGGTATGGAATACGTTCAGAGAGATGGGCAAGAAACCTCCTGGAAGACTGATAATAAGGGTATATGAAGGTAATATTAAAATGGAGCTGAACAAAATGGATTGTGAGGACTGGATGTTGATGGAGTGGTCTCAGGATTGTGTCCAATGGTAGGATGTCCCATCAGCAGTCCAACTTCAGGATTTATGACGAGTTAGTTATGTTAACAATCTGCAGAGTGACACTGTTCATTAGCATTGAACACACTTAACTATGGCACACACTAAAGATACAAAAGCTGGCACATTTTACTTTTGTACTACATACCAACGTTTTTTCATCACTTCTACAAGGAAGGTGAAATAATGTAGTCCAGCACGTGTAAGCCACGGACCATAAGAAGTACTCTATTGACTTAATTATACAATGCCTTAGCACTACTGGCATTCTCACTGGGGTTATTTAGACATCACTGCTTAGGAACATGATGTAAAGACTTCCCTTCCAAATAGTGTGGACATTTTATTTGGTGCCAGAATATATATGTAACAGTAAGTTTCTGGTTTTGTAGCTGGTGCCAAGTTTCAAGAAGTATGTCTCTATTTTTGACTCCCATGTGGAACTGCACACACAGAAATTAAAGACAGCCAAGGCCCTGCACTAAAACACTTTGCAGCCCTTTGCTGAACTCTACATGCAGACCCCTTTGTGCAGTTGTGTTCTTTTACTTGTCATATTTCTTTGTTTGATTCGTTTCAAGTTTTACAAATCATACTTGAATCACCATCACCACCACCACCACCACCACCACCACCACCACCACCATCGCCGCCGCCACCACCACCATCGCCGCCCCCACCACCACCACCACCACCACCACCACCACCTTAAATCAACAGAATGACTTTTGACCTTGACAGTGTGGGTATGGCCTCTCATCTCTGCACTTGCAAGGTTAAAGTCAATCTTGTGAGTCTGCCACAGTACATTAAATTTGGACACATATTTCTTTCAAACTATTTCAAATTTTAAAAACTGTGTGATATGTCACACTTTTAGTGTCTAGTGTGTAACAGTAAAGTAGGAAAAATCTGATTCTATTCATCACGTAAGAGGTGTTCATGCAGGTAAAGACTCATATTTTGGTCTCCTGGTTATGGCACCCTTAGATCTGTCCACCTACCAGATTGCATGGTGTCATAGCCCACAAGACTACAACATGAACCTATTATATAATATCACATTGGTAGCTCAATGCACACATAATGGAGTTTATTGTTACATTTATATCTTATTTCTGTCTAGGCAATACCTGACCACAAGCATTCCTATGTGTCAAACATTTTGTTTTATTTCTAATGCATATTGTCTGTGAATAAATTGTAGGCATCTCTGAGTACTAACATGGAGTACCTTACTGAGAGTTATGTAATTGTACAAGAATGCAAGTGTACGTACGCTAACAGAATTGAAACTTTGCTTCACATTATAAAACAGACAGTTATGCAAGTCAGTTTTCATCTTGCTTTTAAGAGACCTTTTCAAAAAAGGCTCCTTTGGATTCATCACATAACTACATCTAAAATGATAAATAATCATACTGTAGAAACATCAATTCAAAATCTGTTTGTGAACAATAAACAAATTACAATCCATACTTTAAAAAAATTATCTCAAAATAGGAAACTGTATATGTACACTAATTCCTTGTTTAACATGTGTTTAACAAACAACATAGACAATGACACACCTTCAATGTTTTCCATGCCATGCTGGTTGTTCGAATTCAAGTGTACAGGACCAACTCCAACACAATGTATAGATGGTTTATTACAGTATTAGAAATATCACTTTATAGTCCAACATGTTTCGGTGAGGTCTTCACCAAAACATGAGAGACTATAAAATGATATTTCTAATATTCTAATAAACCATCTACACATCATGTTGGAGTTGGTCCTGTACACTTGAAATGACACATATATTAACCTCACCACACACAAGCACCTATTTAGAACACATATTTAATTATACTCAATTTGTATTTAGACACTTGTTTTGCACAATACGTAGTCATGTTTCAATTATCCATAAGTCAGCATGTGCAGATCTGTATGTACCTGAGATCAAGGCTTACTCTGTCCCACAGTGATGCCACAAATCTTGCTGTAAGAACATATGTGGATAGTACAATGCACCCTTTACAAACCTAGAATAACATTTCTTTTGTTATGCAGTACCGTATTGTTTTTCACTAAAATATATACTGAAAGTCTAGATCTAGTGATGTTAACACCAAGAAAGTTACAAAAGACTCCTGGGCAGAAAATTGACATGCTTAATGAACTAGTATGATAAATGTTCCACATCTGTTGAAAGGCATTTGCATGTCACTGACTCTTCTGTTAGAACTATTAAATGAAGTCAAGGAGCCATTCAAGTAATGTTTAAGCAAGCACACTGTATGGTGTCAAAGTCACTTACAAAAGCAATCATCCATGTGTATAACTGGCTGAGAAAGAACTTTATTTTTGGATTAAGGGTATAGCACAGTGGAAAGTTAAATGAAGTAGCAACATTATGTATGAGAAAATGAGACTCGTTTGCGGCAGTCTTTTGGACACTACATTGAAGAGTGCAGTTTGTACACAGCAGAGCTGCTCAGCCATGATGACCAGCTTTGAAGAAAGTGAGGTGTGTTTGAAAACTTCAGAAACCAGGCAACCTGCAGGGTTGTAGCCCAGAGTGTATGTATGAAGCTATGGATCAGCATAGCCAGTAAGGACATAATACCAGTTAATTCATAATAAAACATGTATGTTTTTTGTTACCATGTTACTTTAATTTCTAGTGTTTACATATATGTGCAAGATGTATATACATAACCTGTTTCTTAAAGCATACGTATATGTACATGTTATATTTGTTTTGCACATTCAGCTTAGGTAGACACATTTTAGTAGTTGACTGCCCTTATCACTTATTTCTCACAAGACTAGTCCACACATGCATGCTTTTGATACCCACAGCATAATTTAAGAATTTAACTAGAGTGTTAAACAAGGGATTATTGTATATACTATATGTATAACCTTTGAGCAGGTGTGCTGGAGTACATAATATACCATGTTCACCAGCGTCAAAATACAGAGACAACTGCATGCCTGACAATCACTGGACTTTTACTACTCCTTTATTGTCTTTCGACTGTTATCCACACTCAGTGAGCGTGCGCGCGCACGCGCGCACACACACACACAAACAGGACACTGTGGCTGGTGGAGTGAAGCTGATACAAATACAATGAACAAAATACAAAAGCAGTTAACAGCTGTGTTCATTATTTTAGATTTCATGTAAACCACAATTTTATTCATAAAATAAACCAACAGTTTACTCCCACTCTGGACTTTAAACCCAATGCAGTGTACAAAGTAAACCACACACATGCTCAAGAGTTAATTATTTAAACTATGCAGTTTCATAATGCTACATTTGCTGACACAGACATCCAAGCTGACAGAAATATGAACACTTTTACAAGTACGAAGTCTATCACAGTATTACAAGCCGCTCCCGAGAGACTGTAACGCAGTGCTCCTACGTCCATCAGTTCAAGAAATAACTGAGGGCATTTCCACTGGCAGCACAAAAGGGGATTTTAGGACCCATTCAAGCACAATGTCTATTACTTTTTAAATGTCTGTCACCTATTTTCAGGACAGAAGGGCACACATATGTACAAGAAGAAAGTACTTCCCATTGCTCCAGACAGTGTTTACAAGAACTACTGTAAGTATATGTGACCATACTACAATATATTCCAACACCACGTTTATTTTCTACTCTCAGACACTGTTCAGAACTTATAGTACAGTCAAAGAGCAATTAAATGTATGTGCAATAATTGATATCAGATGATCAATCTTCAATACAAACCATTTATCACAAAAGTATTAACCACACACACATATTTTTTAAGTTACCATTTACAGTACATAGCAGTATCTACAGTACAAACTATGCCGACCTTCATATGTACAGATGTTATGTAATCTGGATGCCTTCAGTTTACACAATTAACGATGGGAACACCTGAAAGGCATCAATACTTGAGCAATTCATAACAAATTATACATAACAAGAATAATTTCTAAGGGTTATTTATTGCTTGGTTAAGCAAGTGGAGCCATAAGAACTTAAGGTTTGCTGGTTATCATCTGTTATGGAAAGTCACAAATAATGTACTATGACCTCTTTAACACATTCCTGTGTTTGTTATGCAAAGGCCAGATTGTCAACAGTATAGTTGGGATGATCTTGTAGTAATCTTACAATGATCAGAAGTGTGAAACATATTAGAATACCGTGTACAGGTTTTGTAAAATATGAGGCTCTAACAGAGGTAAGTATCCAGTTTATTGTCTACTGGGATGTGACACCATGCTCTTTGGTACAAGGTTACTAAAACTTTGGAGGAATCTGCTGGCCTCCAGAAGGCTGTAATCAGTACAGGCTCCTCATAAATGAGGTTCCACTGGTTTTGATATGTGCAATACATTTTTGACACAGTTTCAATTTCTTGTTCGCACAAGTTTTCAAACATTTACACTACAATTACTGATACTTACAAGTCCAATTCAGAGTCTAAATCGTTTCCAAGCACATTATATGTCATTTTGTATCGCTCACTGGTCACTATTTTCTTTACAGACATCAAATCTGACTGTAATTCAATTAAAGTAACTACTAATTACTTAATGCACAGAAGCTATAGCCTTCCTTCTTGTATGTACAATCATGACTCTCACTATTGCATACATAATTCTACTGCGGAAAACTAACGAATACTATGCATGTTACACAACGCACAGACATAAATTGTCTTTTTAATCGTATTTTGTTACATCTACACTATACCCAAAAATGTTTTAAATAAAAGTTATACAACTGAAAGGCTTCTGTACAAACGCATTTTTCTGGGAAACTTACTAAATTTAAGGTCAACTCTCTACTGTGGATTCATATAAAGAAGGGGAATTTTTCCAACAACATACACCTCCACTCCCCGTACACCTTCATGGCTTTACCTTACCTCTACATTTTGTGCAGACCTCTCACATGAAATTTCATCAAAACTGTATATGTTGTTCAGCTGATGAAACATGGTGACAAATGGGCCACTCTATTACGTACTCACTGTATGCAATGAATATCAAGAATGAATAGAAATCTTGACTGTTGGATATTATGTAATATTGTGATGTAATAAATTTGAGAATCCTCCAGTCCATGTAATTAATATTTAAATATTACTTTGTACCACATAGAAAACATATTCTACCTCCTTTACAAAGGCCACTCTATTAACGCAGCACAGGAAAATGATTTTCGCTACATACTTCCGCAAGAAATGTATTACCTGTGTTACAGTTCATTGTCGCAAAAGAAAAATGAGAAGTATGAATGTGTATGAGTGACAACTGTCATTTCTTACTGAACAGAAGACTAAGGAGATCTGTCTTTCCTTTTCAAGACTTTCTCCAATAGAAAAAGACATGTTGGAATACAGTGTGTGTATAAATCAGTAGTGTTTCTGAGAACGAACAATGTGTGTGCCGAAGACATGCAAACCAAAGGCGTGTACATGGGGTTGCACGTATACAAGAGTACAATAAAAACACTTCACATTCTTTTACTTTATTTTCTACTTCTAATTTCAGTCTATATTACATGCCTTCAGACACATAATGTCATGAATCAGTACACTGACCACAAAATATACACTGTCATTCTCCTCAGTTAACAGTTCTATCTGTACCAGGGCTACACAGTAGATGAATAACCGTGAATATGAAGTAGTTGTGGAATGATAACTGACATAGGAAAACTGAAGTACTAGGAGGAACACATGTCCAAATTCTACTCTGTCCACCACAAATCACATACACACTGTAGTATCCAAAGTGGTGACTAAAGTAATGATGTAAATACAAGATGCCAATGAGAATGAATTTCTGTATCCTTTTGCCTTTATACTGACAGTATTTTTAAATACTAACCTCATTAATGAATCTAAGTCGTATCAGTCTAGCAGTGATAATTGACATTAATATGGTAAAAACTGACTTGCATAACTAGTGCCAAAGCTTGGAATAATAATACGGAAATGTGTTCATATCAGTTTCAGCAACAGGCAATACATATTTTCACGACTCAAAAACTAAGCGTGGGGCAGCTAAGACAACCATTATAATAAATACAACTATGATCTCTTCTTTGGCACAGAGAAGGTTGTAAGTTACATACATATATATCTACACACGTATCTGTCGCACACTTTCACCTAGACACACCAGTCAGCATTACTGAGACTGAAAAAGTGCTTTCATCCTTATTCAGTACTCTGTTCTGTGTAATCTGGGCTGAGGGAAGAAAAATCTATTTTCATGTTCATTTACAATTAAAATATTTGACTTTTTCTGTACAACGTATGTATATAGGTCATCAATACATTTAAAAAATTAAATTTTAGCTTGGTTATGCATATTAAATAAGCAGTGATAGTTCTGACTTATATTCTGCTGGTATGTACTTTGATTCTTGGCCAAAGTGCTGACAAGCCTCACATTTTTGTCATTCTCTTCAGTTGCTGTAGGGAAATTGTTGGGCACTACCTCGAAATATGCCTCCCTTACACATCTCCCCTAATTCAACATCCACAGCCGTATTTATTCAATGCTCAGTAACCTCCACAGTCGATACAGCCTACTAAATAACCTATCAATCATGTGGTGGTGGTGGTGATGTTAATGCCGATTTTACCACCACCACTACCAAAAGTCACCCCATAACATGCCAATGGAAGCACAGAGGGAAGCAGAGGTATAGCTCTACCCATTTTCAACTGCAGCACTAGAAGGGGGTGGGTGATCAATGACATGCCCCAGCCTTGTTACCCCAACAAGGAGGCTCATTACCCATTGTAGAGGAAACTCGGTGGGACTCGGCCAGTCTGGACAGGGTTGAAGAACAGACAATCCCTTGCCCTAGTGGCACCCGAATCCTGGACTGTCCAGCCCATAGCAAGCTGCTACACCAACTACACTATCCAGGCCACTGCCGCCACCACCACCACCGCCGTCACCACCACCACCACCAACAACAAAAATAATAATAATAATAATAATAATAATAATAATAATAATAATAATAATGTAAAATAACAGCTGTAATGATGATCCCAATGATAAAGTTTTCTTTTAAGCAGGATGATGTACCACAAATACACGTGTAGGTTCACTATGAAGTTAAGCAGGAGTATGTTACAAACATTAAGTGTATGCACGATTATGGAGGCAGTACATACCACCATGGAAAGGATATCTCTCAGTTTAGCTGGCACAGACATCCAGATACCCTCCAAGCAACTGATGTGTAACATAAACAATATGTGCTCACCTGTGCTGATAGTTTTCACCATTCACATTTTAAAAATGTTAAAACATAAGCAGTAATTCTAGCCCATAATGTTACAGGAACTCAGAATACTGTAATGACTGCATACGCTGCAATCTGCTTGGAAGGGTAGTATGGTAGTAAGAGACTGGTATAAAAATGTAGGTTATATCTTTGTTAAATTCCAGTTGTTCAAGGTCCAGTTTCATGAAAACCAAGTAAGATGTTCCATGTGTTGCAAGATAACTAGGTACATCATTAATCCTTTGCAGTCCAAATTATTTTTGTGAATTCCAGTAGTCCTGTCCAAATGAATTTTCCAGAAAATTCCTTAACTTCAGGGTTGAAAGGGCAGCCATTACATGCCAGGAGCTTAGGGACAAACACGTAAAACACTAAAACATCTGTCAATGTGAGCTCAATGTTGGACCTGTTGTGACAGAATGTGCCGTCAAGTGCAACTCAACACTGGACAGATGAGCGTTCAGTCACCCATACTCAGAACATTTTAACAACAAACACATGTTGATACATTTCTGCTCAAAACAGTTCCACACTTCAAAAGTGAGATGATTTTGCACTACTTTTTATTGTCTCAATACATTTTAAGCAGTGGAGTGTTACAACTTTAGACTTTTGACAAACCATGTGCAATAACCACATGTACATAATGTGCTGGCCACTCATATAGATAATATTAAAATTTACATTAAGGCTTTAAAATCATTTTTACTGGACAGCCCTAAACAGGAAGAGTAACTTAAGATAAAGTTTACGTCCTGCCATATACGCCTAAATATACAAAATTTCTTGACAGGTTTTCACAAAGCTTTCATAAGCAGAAACTGTTTCATTAACCACCCAATTATTATGCATTGACATAGCAGTAATGAACAGAAAATACATCAGTGGGAATCATGTCCATATGGTTTTCATAATAAACAAGAAATCCCATTATAACGAGAAAAAATTGGGTGAAACATGAGCGCTTTCACTAGCTCACATATGACTTTTATCTTGCCCCATAAAACGGATATTTTACTCCTCTGAAATTCTGAATTTATATCTTTCCATTGTGTTTGGTATCATATTACATTATACTCTTATAGCTCACTGCTGATAAGGATACACAAAAGTTGCATTTGTCCCTGTATATGCCATGAAGGCATACAGTGGGAGCAGAGGTCTCCATTCATTCTTCACCTCAGCACCAGATTGAGGTCAGTGGTCAACCTCATGGCCCGGCCACTTAACACCCCCCCCCCCCCCCCGGAAACAGCCCCCAGTACCCACTGAATAGGAGGCTAGGTAGCCCCAGAGCCAGTCCGGATGTTTTGAAGAAGAGATAAATCTCTTGTCCCTGCTAGGATTCGAAATCCAGATCGTCCAGCCCATAGCCTCATCACAAAACTACTTATTTTTAATAAAAACTTTACAATCCCCTTTTCCCATGTAATGTGAATATTTGCAAATGGCTGAAGAAAGTCATCAAACATTCTGTATTGGACCTCTGAAACAAATTCCAGTACACCTAGATACATGGTCTTTTTATTTCATTTAAAATAACTTTATTTTTTGCTGTTATACAAATTCACTTTTCATGATCAGAAAACCGAAGGCTCTAAAAGAAAGAAAAATTAATGCCTTAAGTTAAACATAATGCAGATGCCTACAACAGCTTATAAAACAGAAAGATTGTCTACAGTTTTGGCCATATCATTTCATTGTAATACTACTTTTGTAACAGAAAATATCAATTTATTTCCACTGTAGAAATAGAATTTCTAATCACAAATGATCAGCTGATACTCCATAAATATCGTACTAAACGATGAATCAATAAGGTACTTTGCCCTGCCCCTGTCCGAAACTAACACCTCAATCATAACGCCCATACTGAATGTCATATCTCAGGAATGCTGATAACCAACCAGTCACACACCATCCATTAATCACTCAGACACCATCCAAACTGCACACAATCAGTATTTGGGTAAGAGCAGTGCTACAATAAATAGCAGTTACCTATACAATAAAGGGATGCCATTTCAATAAAATATTAATTTAACTGAATTGGTCCAGCAAAATCCTGTTGTTCATATATGTCAGATTATGTCATTTTTGTGTTTCTACAGACACACGTACTTAGAACTGACGCACATTAAACAGAGGATAATTCTGAGTACTGGACAAAAGTACCTCAAAAACACCCTCAATGTATTTGAATAAAATCAGCTGCCTATTTTGAAAGGCATTTTTCTAGGTCTTACAGATATACACTTGGAGGGTGTGGATTGGATTCATCTGGCTTAGGACAGGGACAAGTGTTGGACTCTTGTCAGCACTGTCATGCGCCTTCAGATTCCATAAAATGCACAGAGTTTCTGAACTAGCTGAGGAGATACGCACTTCCCACAGACCCTGCCCCATAGACTTAGCCTTAATCTGGGAATGTGAATGAGATTTTTAGATATAACCATTCTGAGGAGTAACTTGTATGACATCACCAGTTTGCATGTTTCAGGACAAATTTTGGTTCCATGTTGCACATTTCTTAGTACAGTATCTCAGGAGGTCCAGATGGCCAAATGGAGTAAGTGTATAAGGACGTGGTTTAATGACAATACCTGTCATCAATATCATCTTGCTCCAAAAACAGCTGAAGGCTTTCAGTTCATTACATATTTTCCTTATCATTTATTGTTGTTAAAACACAATTTTTTAAATCTAAAAGAGCTAGACTGTGAAAGAACAGTACTCATGCAAAAAAAAAAAAGTTATGCTAGTGTAACATCACTGGTATCATGTAACAAAAACAGTAAATACAGACCTGACAGAAATAAAAATACTCATTATCGCAGACATTATCTGGCAAACACACAGGACAGTATGCTCTGCACAAATTCCTCTTTCTTAGTATTACTGCATCTTCCTTACAACAACTATCAGGCACACAAGTAAACTTCAAAGATATTCAGTTATATGACTCCAAGATTCCTCGGAGACTAAAAGCAATAAAATATTTTTGGGCAACCAACTGTGTTAGTTTGGAGTTGGGGACATAATTGAACCCATCCTCAAGGAATAACGTAGTGGGTAAATACCACTGCTCATACACTTACACACATCAAAGCACCACCTTCAAAGATAACCCGTGACCCATGAAGGCAGCTGGCAGAGTAATGTCAACACCCAACTCAGCCACATATGAGCAGCCCTTGCGTGACCTGAAAGTCATGTCAGAATGATGTATCAGGTCAAGAAGCTACATCCTATCATCTGAGGCATGGTGACCCAGACCCAGCCACTTTTGGCCTGTCAGCATGTTACCTACCCTAGTTCTTCATCTAACTCTGTTCCTCTGCATTTAGCTTCACTTCTCTTGCAGGTCCAGTGCTGTTTCTTGAACATTTTTGTGAGCAGCTGCAACACCCAGCTTAGCATGAAATGATTACATCCATTCAAATCACTGTTATGCAGCCACATACGTAACCTGTTGCTGTGGTTAGTACAGTACTTTCCTCCAAGTTTATATTGTGGCCCATTTCTGTATTACACCCATCCACCATAGACTTACCCAATTTGCTGAGCCATGAGTGACATACATGCAGTTTGTGCATGACTTCAATGGTGTGTCCCAGCTATGCAACATGTGCGTGAAATGCAGTATATGCACAGAATGTAACATCCCATATCATCCATCACCAATCTCAGGGCATTGATACTCTTCTAGGTCAAGTGGTGCACTGTCTTTAATTCACTTCGCAAGCAGTCTGCTCAGTCTGCTGATCTTACCAGATTTGCTTCCTTCACACTGCCGTTTGTGTTCCAGGTGAAGGCCAAAATGAATCTCCTGTGTAATGACACATTTTCCTCAAGTGACATATATCACCATCCTAAGATTACTTAGAATGATATCATATATGTCCTCCTATAAACCACAAGTAGTTTTAAACTTTGTAATATAATTTAACAAAAATACATAGGGACAGCTATATTACTGTTTTCTCTTAAGAATAATGATTCAGAATTGCCTAACATTCTGATATATGGGCCACATGTATAAGTATTCAATGAATTACCCTAAAACTAGGATATTAATCTTTGGTACGAATTACCATACCGATCAAACAGGCAGCTTTTCTTTTGTACAAATACAACAAGAACAACAACAACCACAACAACAACAGTTCTCCAACTAACTGTACAACATTTCATAAACATTTGTGTATTTATACTAAGAATAAGACAGGCAACATATGTATAATGGTAACACTGCAGCACGTTCACATAAAGATTGTACTTCCTCAGCTATCGTAAGAGACTGACACCATTTCATTCAAAGCGAGTGCTTTTATGGAGATTTAATGTCACCCATAACAGTAAAATATACTTAGGTCTACCAGTAAAGTGGCTGGCATTTTTGTGTGATTTTAACCAAATTTGGATTTTCTTGGTAGATGTTCATAGAAGTTCCTAATATCAAATTTCACAGAAATCTGTCCAGTGGTAGCCGCACTTACATGACCAAAGGTAACAGGTGCTTTTCACGACTATGCAAACGTGCCTAAAAACACAAATAACTTCTACTTTAAATGTACATAAAGTCTGAAATTATTTCACGCATAAAAATATCATTTAACACATATGTCAACAAACATGATCTTGAAGAACCTAATTACTCTCTCTTCCTGGAAATGTTTTATAATGACATCATCAACAAAACTTTGTACTTTTTCTACACATAATACAGAAATACATGAGCAACAAAGGATTAACAATACTGAAAGTTTTCCAGTCCACAGGGGTGGATCTCTAACACTGATCCATCATCCATGTACAATGGCAATTCCAGAAGTTACAAGTGCAGGAGACATATTCAAAAGATATCTGGAATACCTGAATATTTTCTGTCCCAATACCCACCACTGTACAACCAGTCCTCTTGCTTTGTGTGAGGGTTTGTGCCCAATGTGAACCACCTGAAATACATTAAAATTTGTTACAGGTGCATGAAGACTTGAATAATTGGCCATAACCAGTTACAAACTAAATAGCATGGAGCACAGCCCTTCTTTAGAAGCCAACAGTAGCTTAGCAAGTCAAGAAATTCCCTGCCCCTTTTCAGAACCAAATAAATCCAACCCACATTCTCTCAACCTGTCTTTCTAAAAATACACTTTAATATCATCATTTCCATTATGCTTAAGTCTTCCAAGTACGGCCTTCTTCTGATGTTTCCTGGCCACAGTTTTGTATGCCTATCTCATCTATAACTCGTATAATACAGAACCTGCCCATTTAATTGTCCCTGATTTTATTATTCTAATAATGTTTGATGAAGAGTAAAAAGTATAAGGCCCATTATGTTGGAGTCTTCTCCATTATCCTGTCACTTTCTCCTTCTAAGTTCCAAAATATTTCATCAAAATATTACAGGACTAAGCAACAAAACTGATGAATTAATAAATTCTTTAGAAATAGGTAACATTAATCCCCATGTAATATGTTTCAGTGAGCATCACATGGAGGAACAGGACCTGCTACACCTCACATTACCATGCTACATATTAGGATCAAATTTCTGCCATCAAAACCTACAGAAGGGAGGTGTGTGTATTTTTGTTCATGAAGACCTGTACTTTAGCAAAATTAAGATTTCATGTAACTGGAAAGAAAAGGATTTGGAAATTTGTGCTGTTGAACTAGAGACTGAATCATCTACATTAATTATATTAAACTTATACAGAGCACCTACAGGAGATTTTAATCGATTTATGAAAAATGTAGGAGATACTTTGAAATATCTGTACAAACCACAAGTGTAACTTGTGGGGAAATAAACACATTATCTCATTGCAAGCAACCAAAAAAACTACTAGCCTCATTATTAACAACATATAATCTGTCGCACACAGTAAATTTTGCAACAAGAACTCAAAATAACTGAAGTACTGCCACTGATAGTTTATCTGTGGATAACAGTAGACTAAATTGATCTTCTGTATCTCCCATAATAAATGGCCCAACAGACGACAGTGCTCAAATTCTCACAACTAAAAATATATATACAACAATAAACAAATTTCCTTCGAAGCAGAGGACAAGATTAATAAACAATTAAACAATCATGAAGTTTCATGCCACTACTATAAAAAGTAACACAGGGATCTGTTTATAACGATAAAAATCTTAACCACATGTTTAACTCATTTCCGTGCACTTTCTTAATTGTTTTCTAAGCTAGTTTTCCAGTTAAATACAAAACTATGAAAGAAAAAAGTGACAGATTACACAAGGAATAGAAATCTCTTGCACACATAAAAGATGTCTGCATACCTTCACTAAGAGCAGCAATGATCCAAAGCAAAAGCACATTATATTAAACACTGTAAAATCCTAAGAAATGTTATAAAAGAAGCTAAGATGCAACACTACAGTAGACTTACAGCAAAATCTAATAGCAAAATAAAAACCACATTACAAAAAAAGACAGAAAAAGCACATTCAGTGGAACAGGCTACCACCTTACTTGTGAAGGATGAAAAATTAAAGGATCCAAGAAACGTGGCCAGTGCCTTCTACAATTTCTTTATAACAATTACTGAAAAATTAAACATTCAACAAACAGAGAAAGGAGCTGCTATTTCAATCCTAAAAGATTAATTTCCTTGAAACTTCCCAGCACAGACCTGCATGTGGACACACAAAAGGTGGTACCTCCCATATGTGCATTCACTTTTTGCAGAGGGCTAGAAAATGTACCTTGGAGTCCAATCAAGGCCTTTCTTTCCCTTGCGTGCCTTTCGTGCATCCCTCTGCTTTTCTTCAAGGCGAGTTTTCTCAGCAGCAGCACCATCTATGTCACCCTCCTCCAGCTTACGAATATCTGGACGAAGTCTGTGACAATAACAATAAAATACAATCAGCAGTGGTACTTCAGTGATGGATAAGAGTATAGCAGGGAATTCCAAAGCACTTTCCCTCACCTGCAATCTGTAGGACACAGCTTGTTCTTCATGCCCTCTTCCATTTCGTTAAGAGACATGGCGAACAATGTGAACTGGTAATACTGGAAGAAAACATGAATATGAAATGAATAAACATACAATTTACAGTAAGAAAAAGTGTGAAGTCTCATTTATGTTGGACATAATCTAATTCATCTGAAACTTAGCAGTACAAAAGATAACAATGAATGTGAAACTTTCATAAATGTTAAAAAAAAATCAATGTATGAAGTTTCATTTCAGTGGGATTTGCTCAAATTCATTTGAGAATAATTAAGGAAAGGAGTTCCTTACCCCTTTCCCACTCCATTTAAACTGCAACTACTTTGTATTACTCATATCATGTGTTACATTTAAATTTTAAATGCCAGAGACAAAAATAAATGGTTGCAGAATTTTATCATTTTTAAAGGACACTGCTCTGTAAGTTTTGTGACATATTATTACAAAAATATTTTTATTTTATAACCACTTACAATTTATATCTGTAGGATGTTTAAACGTACGAAGGCAAATCAAAAAGTAAAGTGAATTTGCCTGTAGAGGCACTGCATTTGATGCACTGCAAAACCTATGGTTGTTGCAATAACTATACACAATGTTGCAGTGAGTCACTGTCAGGATTAGTTAGTGTTGTGTTTGTTTACAAATCTTCTTAAAGATGGTGGCACCACTTTAAAATTGAACTGTCGTAGAACAGTGAGCTGTGATCTGTTTTATGTGGTCAGAAGGCAGTAAAACATCTGAAATTTGTAAGAGGATGTTAGCAAAACATTGCATGGCACAAAAAATGCACATGAATGGGTGGACAGACTTAAACATGGGAGGACAACTCCCGATGATAAAGAATGATCAGGCCTGCCTTTTACATCGTGAACAGCTGACTCCATGCTTAAGTGGATGCACTGATTAAAGAAAACAGATGAATTATCATAAGTGAAATTGCATTAACTGTGGGCATTAGTTATGAATCAGCATTTGCCATCGACCACAATGACCTTGGCTACCACACAGTCTGTGTAAGACAGGTACCACAGGAGAGAACGGAAGAACACATACAGAGCCACTTAAGCATATCTGAGGGTTTCTTGCAGAGACGCAGCCAAGAACGAGAGGACCTGTTGCAATGAATCGTCAGGGGTGACAATACATGGGTCCATCCTTATGAACCATGCTCGATATGACAAAGTATGGACAGGTAATACTCCACATCTCTGAAGACAAAAAAATTCAAATGCCAGGCTTCTGCAAGTACAGTGATGTTGCTCTTGTTTTGGGACTGTGATGGTCTGATACTGGAACATTACTCTGAGCAGGGCACTACTGTTAAAGCTCCATCATATGCTAAAATACTGAAATCAAAGCTGAAGCTGGTAATTCGCAAAAAGCACAGACATTTCCTGACCAAGGGGGTTCTTTTGCTCCACAGTATGTGTCTCCTCATTCTGTCACAGCTACTGTTGAAGCAATTAGGCAGCTGAAAATTTAACTTCTCCTATACACCCCCATATATTCCAGACCTAGCTCCACTGGATTATCAGATGTTTGGGCCACTAACAGAAGCCTTGTGTGGACAAAGATTTGCCCATGATGATGAAGTTAAGGATGTCATGCACACATGGCTTTGATTACAACTGAAAACTTTCTTTGCAGACAGGATCAGAACGCTTGTGAGCTGCTACACAACGTGTTGAAAAAACATGATTAACTTGAGAAATGATACACTTTGCATTTGTCACAGATTGTTTTACACAAAGCAATTAATAAATCCTTCTGACTCTGCCTCGTAAATTTTCCTCTCAGTACCAGACTGTACTTATCATGATCTGGTTATGAAACATTCCACAGTACCATGAAAAGAACTAAAATTAATTATACCAAAATCTGAGCATGTAGAATAATACAGAATGTGCAAGCCATGATATAATGACAGTATTTACCAAAATACAAGAGAATTTCTTCCTAATTCATCAAATGAAAAATGAGGGTGGGGGGGCTCACTATAATCAGGTACAAAGTTAAATATGATTTGTATAGATGTTTTCCTGAAAACTGAAAATTGTGAAGGGGAGTTGTTTCACATTTTGGCAAATACAGCATTATTGCGACTAACCTCTGCACTCCGTTCTGGTCTTGGATCAGCTTCCCACAAGGTCAATGAGTTAGGAATGTCTATTGAGTAGGTGGAGTCACACTTTGGAATATCTCCTTCTGCCACATCTGGTATGGGACAACCCTCATCTACACTATTATTGCCCTGACAAGCAAGAGAAAATTGCCATATAGTAAACTCTAATAATTGGAAGCACTACCTTACACTGCATAATTTAACCACTAACACCGTAACAGCCAAATAAAGGAGGATAAGGCAGGCTGAGCATGTACAGCACATGATGGAGATCAAATATGGGTACAAAATTTTAGTTTGGAATCCATCCCTTGGAGGTCCTACACATAATGTTATGATACTACTAAAACGTATCTCAAATAGGGCATGAGGATAATAACTGGATGCACCTGCTCCTGTGTCGAATATGAAGGTTCTGGGGAACTTCTAATAATCCTAATACTAATACCAGAATTCCCAAGTTACAATCTGGCCACCATCCCTGTGGTAATGGGGAATTTAACATTCCTATTCTTTTCCAAAGAACAAAGATTAGCTTATGTAGATACTGACACTCAATTTACAGGTAACAAGACATTACTCATACTACAGTGGATAAATATTCTTTGCAATACTGTTGGAAATAAAATATCTGAATAACAGCCAAACATGGTTCACATTTATTACAAATACCAGAGATTTATGAAGTATTTTCCTGATCAAACAAGAATGATAACATCAAGGTCTTAACACTCTCAGAAACACGCAGACATCATGAGGAACTGAAACACAGTTTTCCTGTTTAGAATTGAACTACTGACATTAATTGGCATTTATGTCCTACATAATAAATGGTGGCGCAGAGCCGACAGACACATTTTGATATATGATAATTTGTTTTATAGCTGGGGAACACTGAAATGAAACACACCAGTTTCAAAATGAGGATATGTAAACCAGCTCCGACACTATATACTGTCTATTTATTATAATATATTACTCACATAGGTCCAACATGTTTTGACGAACGAGTCATCATCCTCAGGGACATCCTCTCACTAGAGTATAGATAACATCTTAGCACGCTATCTTACATTAAATTCTTGATTACACCACTATTGCAACCATTGGGCATCATTACTGAAAAATTGTTGTGAGGGTCTTTAAATAAAGAGAATTAAAAAGCTAGTTTAAAAACTTGGTAAAAAGTATTAAAAAACTTCCAACTTTATTTAAAGACCCTCACAACAATTTTTAAGTAATGATGCCCAGTGGTGGCAACAGTGGTGTAATCAAGAATTGAATGTAAGATAGCATGCTAAGATGTTATTTATACTGCAGTGACAGGATGTCCCTGATGATGATGACTTGTTCACTGAAACACGTTGGACCTATGCAAGTAACATATTATAATAAACAAACAGTATATAGCGTTGGAGTTGGTTTACATATCCTTGTTATCAGACACCAGCATGGAACAGATAATATTAAAACACCAGTTTTATGTTCACAGAATGCAATTTTATAATTTAATGTGGATAACATCATGAATGTGGCCTCCTTGACTTACAGTGCACTGTCTTAGATGATAAACAAACTTATCAAAACCCTATCCAACAAATTTTGGTTTTGATTGATGAGAGCAATTTCACCTTGAATAGCACATTTCAGGTTAAGAGTCACACAAATTTCTCCTGCTTATGTTCAGGATGCATGAATGTTGCAGAGCTGAGCAACATGGACTACGCTTCAATGACTCACTTGCTCTGCAAACGTTTCTGAACACAGTTCTTGAAGGACCATGAGGACTGTCTCTAACACTGCCAGCATCTTCAAACGTATGTATCCACAGCAAAATCCTGTTGCATGAAGGAATCACACCATGCCTAGAAACATTAAACCGCTTCCTCATGTGATGCTGTGTCTGAATGACAGACTTTACTTTGTGATAAAAGCAAACAGCTGCAGTTCTGTGCGCTACACTCCACCTCCCCATTGTGACTAAACCAGTGTTAAAGTGGTATCAAGTCCTCTCTTGCTTACTATGATGTTACACAACCTAACCTCCACCTCGCAGACTGGAAGAAATTCTGAAATGTGACCACTGGCTCTGCGCCACCCTGCACAACGTTTTATTTTTTTTATGGAACATACATGCCTTCTTTGTCAGTTCTAAGCATAAAGTAATAAAAGTAAACACACAGGAATAATTTTATGGGGGTGGGGGAAGTAAGAATTTGCAGATTACAAACATGAAAAGATACTGTCAAGTTTCAAGAAAAAAGAATCCAGTCTTTCAAACGTTAACACAGTTTCTACCTAGATATATCTGACACTTATGGTATCAACCATATTAGATTATATATACTCAGAAATGGTACACATACCTCAGACTGGGAATTTGATTTGAAGGGTCCAACCTTAAGGCTGTTGAGTTTTGCTAGCACTTTCTTTGGTGTATGGGAAGGGCTGTCACTAGGGGTGGGTCCCTTTCCCTTATCACCTTCATGCCTAAATTCAAACAAAAATGTAACAATGAACTAATCACTCGGTTTTGTGCAGTTCAACACATATATCAGGTTTTTTGTGTAGTTCAATTAACACAGTTCTTTCAGGCATGCACAAAGTTAAGAATTTTAGTGTTCACAGCTTCTAACACGAAATATTCAGAACAAGTCTGGTTTATAATTTAGTAAAAACCAAACATATTTGCGTAGAGGACATGCACCTAGTCACATTTAATAAAGAAGCTGTTAAAATAACTTGGTCTTTGACAACCAGTTTTACAGTAAAAATTGTAATATTAAAAACTATGTACTGCCATAAACATAAAAAAATTCTGGCACAAATGTTTATATAAAGGAATCAAGTGTAAAAATTATATAGTCACAAAAACTACAAAAAAAATTAAGTTTCATAAAAATAATGCTTAGTATGATGAATAACATCTTCAAACTTAACTAAAATAAACATGCCGCAATAAACAACAATGCTCAAGATTGCCCTGTTTGCAGTCCATCAGAACCTAAATAAAGATGAACAGGGAACCCTTGAACACTATTGCAGTCTCTTACTCTGCTACTGACGGTTACAAAAGACTCGTAGTGTTGACATGGTACAAATAACAACAGTGTGCTGGCATACAAAACAGCCAATTACAACTAAGCAACATCTACACCTCAGTCTACTGGAAACCTTGTCTAGTCACTAATGAAAGAAATATAAAACCCTACGCTAGAGGGATGAAATGTGATAAAGAGCCATACACACCTGCAATGGGCCAATCATACAGCAATTCACATGAAATGTCAAAAATGATTCATTATTTCGGAAGTAAATCCTGAATTATTCTAAATATACAGTACATCCACAAATGATCACAGGAAGTAATGCGTAATAATGGCTTCAAATCTTTCTACATTTCTGGGAGACAAGGTGAAATAATTTTATGTGACAATGTCTGTTCAGCAAGCACTTTTTTTTTGCATGTCCTTGTGAACATAAAATTCTTGAGTGAGGTGTTAATGTGTAGAAAAGCAGTAATTTTTGTCAGTTTGTGATTCAAATTCTAGAGAAAGTGCACACTGCTTTGACTGGTACTGAACCAGCCCTGAAAAAATGTATGTGGGCAGTAACTGCCATCATATCCGGGTGGAAATATGTATATGCTGTAAGACTGAATGAGGACATGAAGGCACGGGACGACAAAGCTTTCTGTAATAAAATGGACTCTTATGACTTATGTAAATCAGCTATACCAACTACAGGAAGGATGTTACACCATATTCAGTGGTAGGCTAATGACACTATGATTATTACTAGTGTATCAGGAAGATGCTAAGGAAGACAAATTTAGAATACAAAAGACTCTAATCTGACCACTACTAAGCTATGTCTGTGAAGCATGGACAATGGCTCAGTCACCAGAAGAAAAGCTAGCAAATTCTAAGAAGGATCTTTGGACAATGACTTAGGATGGAAACTAAGACAGAATGAAGAGCTCTATGGATTGTTGAATGGACCTGATATACTAAAACATATTAAGCTCAAAAGAATACAATGGGCCAGTCACATAGTCCAAATGGATAATTCTAGAATAGCAAACCAAGTACTGGATGGAAAATTCCATTGAAGAACACCTGTGGGAAGACCATGACTGAGATGGGAAGACAATATCAGGAGGGATTTCTTGTTGCTACTGAATATAAAGAGGATGGAGGAGACTAGCAGGGGATAGGGATATCTGCAGGCGAACTAGTAAAGATTGCTTAATGTGTTTTCATTCATGACTACTGTGAGACAAGGAGGTTTACCTGCAGGAAGAAAGGAATCGGAAAGTGCTGGTGTAGGTTGTAGCAAGTGACTCTTGAAGACAAACAACTTCCAGCCATGTGGATTGTAACAGAGCCAAGGTGTGAAACAGCAAGTAGTAAGTGTGTATTTGATGTGGAATACTGTCACAACTAGTGCAAAACACTTGAGTGCTCATGCGCTGTAGGTGTCCGAGGCTTGACAAGACTGTTGCAGATGGTAAAACGTACCCACGTAAGAGTTAAACAAGGAAAAATCTGACAGCGTAGTTACGGTGTCACCTTGCCACAACACGCTAACAATCATCCAGGCTGATGATATTGCCACAAGAGAAGACTGGAAATGGCATGGGTCCCCATGGGCTACAGAGGCATTAACCTAATACAATGGTAGGGAGTCTGGTGTCATCACAATAAAAAGCTGGACATGGTACTGTGAGTAGTTGTTACTGCCTATAGCACAGCATTTCTGCTCAACGATGGTTGTGGCACAGGAGTGCATGTTACGTGTGTCCTGTGCCAAGATTAGGATATTTTATATGTGGAAAACCAATGTGCTACAATAATAATCGTCGAGGACTGAACTGGTGTTCTGACAGAAAGTTAATGGTATCTGATGCAGATTCAGTCATGGTAATTAATGGGTATTCATTCAATGACAGCTGATGTGGATGCAGTTAATGGTATTTTATGTGTATTCAGGGTGGGCTGGGATAGAACAGTCAGCATAACAACTTGCTACTGGCTGGATGATCTGGGAATCGAGGCCTGGTGGTAGCAAGACTTCCCACACCCATCCAGACCAACCCTGGGGCCCACCCAGCTTCCTGCACAATGGGTACTGAATCTCTTTCCCAGGGATAAAGTGGCCAGGTTTTAGTGTTGACTGACCATCCCCATCGAGTGCTGAGGTTAAAGAAAGAGTGTTGCTATACTTCTACTCTCCCTCTAAACCTTCATGGCCTTTTCTAGGGTGAACTTGACCTTTACCGTATGTGTGTTCAGGTACTGGTATTGGTTCAAAGAGTCATGATCAGAGGTACAGATGCAGGAAGTTATGATGTCACACTCCACAAGACAATAGTCTTGAGAAGACTCTATATATGCTCAATAGCACTCAGAGTAAGGAGTATTAACAACATCAGCCTAAAAGATATTGTAATCATAGGGGCTGCTATAACAGTTCCTGCTTTAAAACAGAACAAAGGTTATTACCTTAAATTTTTGATAAAGTGGTGGGGTTAAATTCTAACCACGTATGCTTAGTATGCAACAGTGCCATAATAATAATAGTATTAGTAATAGTAATAATAATAATAATAATAATAATAATAATAATGTAGTTAGCATATGTGCTAATACAGAGTTAAACAATGATCTGACACATAACATCCCTGCAGGTCTCTGTTTGTCGAGTTCCAGTGGTCGCACAACATGACCATCATCATCATCATCATCATCATCATCATCATCATCATCATCATCATCATCATCATCATCATCAACACCTGTACTCTACGAAGAAGGTAAACATCAACGGACAGCACATATGAATTCACCTGTGAAACATTCACACTGGATTCAGCCACCCCAGACTTGCACGTCAACAAACAATCAGCCTGTAATGGGCGATTTCAGGATTCTGCTGCGATTTAGATGACATCTGCGCTATTCTGGGATATTATGCAGTGTAGAGTGGTAACTCTGTAGTGACATTTTGGGACAACCTATAGGTCCCATGGACCGACAGGTTGTCCCGAAACGTTGGCACATAATTACCACTCTACATTGCATAATACCCCAGAAGAGTGCAGATATCAGACTCTAACGGGTTTAGGCTTGGTACTTCACACTGAAATTTTTGGGAAAACCATCTAGAACATGAAAGAAAATAGCCTTATGCAATGTGGAATGGATATAAATTTACTTACATACTGCGTCATTCACATTAAAGTTCACCATAAAAAACTACTGATGGGAAACTGATAAATTCCCAATGCAAGCCAAATCCAAACCACAGAAAACATGTCAGTAGCCTACAAGACATAGAAGGTACAGCACTTCTAACATCCAAGCTTTCAAGCACAAAGACTTATACATGTCAGCAGCATAAAATACTTGCACTACCAGAAAACTAATAAAGAGGCATGCAAATTAAAGACGACAGAAAAATGAGGGATCACATAATTAGACTCCAATTAATTCTCTTAGGAAAAACAAACTCTCAATACTATCAGCTGCGTGCGTATGTGTGTGTCTATTCCAATCTAATCAACTCTGAAACAGGTGACCAATTTTCATGACACTCAGTAAGATGACTTCCAATTTAATACAGTGTCATAATGTTATGTGCTGATACAGTTTGTGAGAGGATGGGTGGGCGGGGACAGGCAACACTTATGACAATATTTCTTTTTTCATAATGTAATATAACAATATAACAAAAATGCAAAACTGTGAAAATCTGTATTTTCCCTTCCATTTGACAGCAGTAAGTAATGAAACACCATAACTACAGATGTGGAATTAATGGATGCTGATCATAATAATGTCTACTACATATATTATTTTGTGTTTATAACATAAATACGGTAACAGCGTGTAAATTTTCAGGCTATGTCCAACAACCTTCATGAGTTGAAATTACACCAGTACTAAAACTGAACAAAGAAAATGACATTAGTATAATTACGAATATGTAATTTATTTACACCTGTGTACAGAAACTGATGAATTCAAAGAACAGTATGTTATTACATTCTTCCTGAAGCTTCCCGCAAGTTAGTAAAACCTCACTGTCCTTAAACTAAAGAACCTGACAAAATAATTTCCAGTACAATTAAATTGAAGTATTTTAGGTGAAATTTTGGATGTATGCAGAACAGTAGGAAACTTCAGGAATACCTGTCCTTATTGTTGAAACTTTTACACACACATGTATTCATGTACCAGAAATGTACGAAGTGAACCACCTCTACCAAAAACTACTAGACACCCTAGACTTGTGGTCTGAGACTGGGATCATATACAGCAGAAATGGATAATTTTGTAATGTAAGGCAGGCCACATGTCATTTGAGTGGGCATGCAGTGGTGCAGTTGGTTGAGGCATTGCACTACAAGCCGGCAGGTTTTGGGTTCGAGTCCCAATGGTGTCACTGGAATTTTTCATTGACATAATCCTTCTGGCTGCACTATGGCCCTGGGGTCGACTCAGCCTCTAACAGAAATGAGTACCAGGACTACTTCCTGGGGGGTAAAGGCAGCCAACGTGTACAGCTGACAACCCTACCACCTTCATGTACTGACTGTCTTGAAATCTGGGAGCCTCAACCTCTTGGAGCCCTCTGGGCCTGTCCAGGCCTGTAATGGAATTGCTTTACCTTTTTTACATGTCATTTGAAGCAACAGAGAGCTTAAGTATTTTATTTAAAAATAAACACACCATGAAGAATATTTCATGCTTTCAGGAACAAAACGGAAATATATTATGGTCACTGACTTTAATTCCCAACCTCATCACAGCCATTACTGACTGCAGAGCAGCATGTCCAAAACACCTGCCCTTTCCCACATGCAACCTAAGGCTAATGTAACACCTGTACAGCCCTTAGAGCAGAGACAGCATATGTTTCTGAGACCTTCTGACCTATCATACAATACATATTAAATATCTTTAAATTAATAATTCCTCAACATTAAATTAGAATAACAGCAAGAGGGCTACACAGAATGAGCTAGCATGCAATGTGTTGCCCACAGGCTGTATGTACAAGACCCCTGCCCTAAACTGTTTATGTCAGTTTGCATTTAATTGAGTCCTGTTGTAGAGAAGTTATGTTGGTGCAGCAGGCAACTTGTAAGCTATCCTGGTGTGAGGGTGCTAAATTTTTTATGCAGAACAGGTTCATCAAAGAAGATTTCACTTCATTTCAGGCTTTTCTTTTCAGGATGTCAGGAAGGATGAGGATATGAAGCAATAAGTGGCAAAGAAGTAAGGTATTCAAGAGTTCTTGCCAGATGGAATCACAGAAAAAAAACCTGCTGAAACTCTATTAAAAAACAGGCCAACTGCTTCACTTTAAAAAACAGAACACCCGTGTGAGGACATGCAAGTGAGCTACAGGCTCAAACAGTTGGGTGTTTAAGTAATTCACCTACTAGTACCAGACAAACTCAAGAGGTTCTCAAATGCAGTCACAAGGTTCTACTTTCATGTTTAACACTCCCTGCTGTACTTAACAGTTAAAATGTACTGTCTAAAGGCCATTTAAGTTAAGCAGTTTGGTAATGCGAGACTACAAAAAATTTAAATCTCTGGCAAGGATTAAAGCGCCAAATAAACACTTTTTCCTCAGCTTTACGGAAAAAAAGAGAGAAAAAAAAAGCATAGCTGTTAAATGAGAACTGAGGTGTATTCAATTAATGGTAACTAATGTGTGTTCAGTGAATAGTAAATAATGCATATTCAGTTAATGGTAACAGATATATATAATGTTAATCGTAGCAGATGTGCATACAGTTAATGGTAACAGATGTGTATTCAGTTAATGGTAAAGGAGGTGTGTTTATTTATTGTAGCAGATGTATGGTCACGCAGTGGCGGCACATCTGTGTTCAGTTGACAGTAGAGCTTAGGAGTACAACTAGGAGAGTGCTGAGAAACAGCTGGATGGTTCATAAAACCATTAATCCCACTCTACTCCTCTCTCACATTTGTAATGAAAAACAGTATGACAATCATGATTCCATGCACTAGGTGAACATCATCTGAGAACCACTTTCACTACTCTCTGCGCTGCCTTCCGTCATTACCTCTCTGCAGCATTTACACAACACTAACAAGCAAACAGCAACTCTGTTGTGCAACCATGGAACAAGGTTTGACCTGCACCTGAATTTGTGAGCATTCTCTCGCACATACTCATCATAGGAGGTGATGTCTGTGCATCGAATAAACTCAGTCCACTTGCCATACAGGAAATGCAGTTTCTTCTTGCTGTGGACAGAAGGTACATAAATAACACCAGATGTAACTGAATCCACTACAAATTGTAACAAACAGCCAGCAAACCTAGAATTATAAAGCGTACATCCACGTTCATGGTTTTTAACTGCAGTGTTAGAAGTGCAGACTAACTTCTTCTTAGGGTATCCTCATACCCTAAAGCTGATAAGTTTGAACATGAATGGTCAAAACCTAGATGTCCAAAATTACCAAAACAAGACTGAAACTACCACACACAGCTAATATTTTGGACAATGTCCACCATCTCAGGTTAAAACCCCAAAATGGTTTGGACAGTGAATCTGTTTACCATCTTCACATACAATGAAGTGAGAGGGCACCCACTCTGGTCAGTCCACTTTGATTGGAACACAAATTGTGGGAACTGCCATGAAGACCTATAAGTATGACAGAAAGAGAAGTCACAAGTAAGTACCATATCAGCAAAACCAACCCACAACTACTGTCTCAGAAGTTTGTGGGTTGGACATTATTTTGGTTTGGTGCTATGTATTTTGACTTTTCTTTCTGTCTTAGTTTTAGGCCATCAATGGGTATTATCACAGTTTCTGTTCTACATTTTCTATTATTTCCAGTGAACAAGACTAATCCTGTGTGCGTGCGTGCGTGCGTGCGTGCAGGTGCGCGTGCACACAGAAGCACATAAATGACACAGGTTGTCCAGCAATTAAGAATAGCTCTCTCCATGCAACCCAACTGATTATATGCCTCTCCACCCTTTGAAATGAGGATGAGAACAGATCCAATTCCTGAAATTTTGTGTTATTTGTTAAATGTGAGATATCTGAGAAAGTCCAGACAGCTCGTAAACCTGAAGCGCAAAGTAACCCTTTAGAAACCAATAGTAACACCTTACTGTTTGTCTGTGATGAATCCTTCGACTCGGTGAAGGTCTTTGGAGAACCAACCAGCTGGCTTGAAGGTTAAGACGGCACGATAACCTGTAGGAATACCATTTGTTGTTGAAGTCACTGACATGTACTACAAAACATGAAAGGTGAAGTGCTTTTAAACATCTGCTTCAGTATGTGATAACACCAAAGACACATCATTCTCCACACAAAACCACAATTCAGTCATGACAGAAGTTTTATTTATTGACTGGATTTCATCAGTACAAATAAGATAAAAGAATGCGAAGTTCACAAAGTTTTCTGCTCCACAAGTACATATGAAAAGGCAGATAACAATAAAATGCAAGAAACTGATTGGTTACAGTAAAACGTTGTCATAACGTCAGTGGCACAGCCATATTTCTTGACATCCGGGGCAAGCAATAACAACGTCCGATAGAAATGAAACTAACTAACTAACTCCATGGAGCAGAGGCCTTCTTGAGAAGCTAACAGTTTCTCAGCTAGTCAAGAAATTCCCCGCATTTTATGGAACCCGAAGGTTCATTACCGCATTCACAAGAGCCCGCCACCTGTCCCTATCCTGAGCCAGATCAATCCAGTTCATGTCCTCCCATCCCACTTCCCGAATATCCATCTTAATATTATCCTCCCATCTACGCCTGGGTCTCCCAAGTGGTCGCCTTCCCTCGGGTCTCCCCACCAAAATCCGGTATGCACCTCTCTCCTCCCCCATACGTGCCACATGCCCCGCCCATCTCAGTCTTCTCGATTTGATTACCCTAATAATATTTGGTGATGAGTACAGGTCATTAAGTTCCTCGTTATGTAGTCTTCTCCAATCCCCTGTTGCCTCGTCCCTCTTAGGCCCAAATATCCTCCTCAGCACCCTATTCTCGAACACCCTCAGTCTTTGTTCCTCCCTCAGTGTGAGAGACCAAGTTTCACATCCATACAGAACAACAGGTAAAATTATAGTTCTGTATACCCTAATCTTTGTGTTTTTGGATAGCAACCTGGAAGACAAAAGATTCTGCACCGAATGATAGCAAGCATTCCCCGACTTCAATCTGCTCTTAATTTCTTCATGAATGGAGTTTCGATTCGTTAGGGTTGCTCCCAAATATTTGAATTCTTCCACCCTTTCAAAGGATTTATTATCTATATTTATGTTGTGATTGTGTCGTGCATTCTGATTTCGAGACATGACCATGTACTTAGTTTTCTCAGCATTTACTTCTAGACCAATCTCCTTACTAGCAATAATTAAATCTTCTGCATTTTTCTTTATGCTATGTACGCTTCCGCCCAATATATTAACATCATCAGCATAAACCAGAAGCTGATGTGTATCATTCAATTTCAAGCCCTCCTGGTTTGCCTGAACCCTCCTAATGGCATATTATAAAGCAAAGTTGAAAAGCAATGGCGACAGAGCATCTCCTTGTTTCAAGCCATTCTTAATAGGGAACGTGTCAGACAGATGTTTGCCTACCTGAACTCTGCTATATGTTTCACTTAGGCACATTTTTATTAACCTTACTAGTTTCATGGGGATACCGAACTCAATGAGAATATTATACAAGACCTCCCTCCTAACTGAATCATAGGCTTTTTTGAAGTCTATAAATAGCTGATGCACTGCCTCATTGTATTCCCATTTTTTCTCAAGTATTTGATGAACGCTGAATATATGATCAGTGGTTGACCTGTTACGTCGAAATCCACACTGATGATCCCCAATAATTTCCTCTGCATATGGAGTTAACCTTGACAAAAGAATGTTGGATAAAATTTTGTATGTAGTCGACAAAAGTGATATGCCTCGATAGTTACTACAATCTGTCTTATCACCCTTCTTATAAATAGGCACAATGACCGACTCCTTCCATTCCTCAGGCAATTCCTCCTTATTCCAAATAGAAATAATAAGTTTATGGATTTCAGACCGAATAATCCTACCCCCTGCTTTAATCAATTCTGCTGGAATCTGATCAATACCTGGTGATTTGTGGCTTTTTAGTTTTCCAATAGCCATCTCAACCTCAACCGATAGAAATGAAAACCCTTAAAAAATGACAACTATTTATTGAATTGCCTTTTATTTGCCTCAATAATTTAGAATTTGTTGAGCACAGATAATCAAATTTCTTTATTTAAAACGTTCATTTTACTGTTCATTTCTCTACCACTTTGTCTCTGCTGCCTGGGACAGCTGCACCACTCACTTCACCCTAGCCACATCTCTGCATAACATAATCCAGTGGTACCTGCACAATGCTTTCGCTTCAGAAATACTACCGTCTGAAACAGGAACTTACTTCTAGATAAACAAAAATACTGCACAGTACTTACCAGGTACACATACTTGTACAGAAATTCATGCTACATATACACACTACAATGTTAGCAGTAGGCCTGCATATTTTCAGTTTTCCTTTATTCTGTTTTTTCTCCCTTCCTTTATTTCTCCACCCCTTTATCTCTTTTTCTTTCCCATTGTGCAATGGCCCCTAGAGGGCCAGGACCTCCCCAGTATTGAGGCTTCATGATCACACTCAGACACACCACACTTGGTAGGACTCCTCTGGATGAGTGATCTGCCTGACGCAGAGACCTCTGACAACACACGACACTCACAACAGACAGACATCCATGCCCTGGGCAGCAATCGAACCCACAATCCCAGCAAGCCAGTTGCCGCAGACCCACACCACAGGCTATGTGGCCACTCGTATTGGCCCTTTCTCCCAGTACCTTTTACTATTTTCTGGTAGTCAATTAACTGTTTAAAGCCCAGTGGTAACTATTCATACCACACACTCTAACATTTATTAGTTCAGCATTTTGTTACATGGTGTATGTACATGTTTCATTTGACTTCCATAACAAATGCTAAATTCACCTAAACAGCACTGGCCAACTGGTCTCTATAATAGACATGGAATATCTGTATTTTCTGTGAAGTAGGAACTGCGATAATTTAGATAAATGCCAGTATTCAAGCAGTACATTATTCTGCACGTGGTTTATCATCAGTCAGGCAGGAATGATCTTTCTGAAATCCCATACTAAGTTTGATTGAAATCATTCAGGTGATATGGTCACCCTGACTGACACAGAGGCAATCATGACAAACAACAGAAGCATTTGAAATCATCTTTTTTTTTTTTAGAATGTACACAGACACAATTGACATTTGACTCACACAGGATCTGAACTGTGACAGCTAAGTGCAGTCCAGTTCTGTGTTCACATTCAACTACTTACCCAGACTCTGGGCAGTTAGGCTACTGTCTTGTTAGTAGTTACTGTGCAGTTTCCTACACCACAGGTTCTTCTTCCTCTGCTTTCCACTGGCATTCCATACAGCAAGAACACTGTATCATCTCAAGTCTCATGTATACACACACAGTGTGTTTAATATTTTGGGAATGTTATAATATTTATTACAGTATTCTGTCAAAGCAAGGCAATCTTAAAAATATACTTATAATATAACAAATTTCTTTCTGTACATGCCATGAAGGCATATAGGAGAAGTGGAAATACAGCTCCATCCACTCTTAACCTCAGCACTAGATCGATGTAACTACTCAGTATAATGCCCCAACTGCTTTACCCCATGGGAAAAAGCTGCAGGTACCCACTGAATAGGCCAGATGGGCTCCACAGCCAGTGTTGACATTTTGGAGAATAGACAAATCTTTCCCTTGGCACAATTCAAACCCCAGTTCATCCAGCTACACCAACTATGTTATCCAAGCTCCTACATTCAGAATATACAATATCCACTATTTTCATTGACAAAGAGCTCACTGAACCACTGTAACAGCACTAACCTGTGGAATGATTTATTACTTCCATTGTTCCATATTGCTCCATCCACAACTTTCCCACAATTATGTTATGTACACAGCAGTTTACATTAGTCCAAGTGTATGCCTCGCCCCACCTGAAATTATGATACAAATATAAACACATGCAGCAAGTTCCATTACCTTCTCCCCAGCAGTAACAAACAGACATACAGCATAAAATTGTTTTCACTTAAAAAAAAAGAACAAATAAAAAAGCTCAGTTATGTTACATTTAAACATCAACAAACTTGGAAATAAAGGTCAGCATCTTCTGGCACATGATCAAGTGTCCATCGGTAAGTACTTACCGACATTTTGGAGAGGCCCGCTGCCCCCACTTGAAGTGCCTAAGCAGTCCAAGAAGAGTAGCCATGTGAGAAAAAATTCATATATTATGCAGGTACAAGTGATTGGGATAGTAAGTATGTGGGGGTAGTTTGCTATGCACTGGGTGGAACCATGGGGGAACAACACCTGTCAGGTGTTTCATAGAGCTACTCCAGTTGCCTTCACACATAACATATACCCATTTATCCAGAATGGCTATGCTTCTTGGACTGCTTAAAACCCAAAGATTGACACAGCAAGCTCCTCTGAATTGTTGGTGATTATATACCAAACAATATGGTGTCATATCCCACAAAACTAGAATCTGCATCAACACTACCACAAGAACCTCAAGTCTCTAAAATTTTGAAATAAATGCACAGCATGACAAACATGCTTTTGTATAATTATCTCAAAAACCACAATATGTAAATAAAATGTGGGTTTTATTTGTCTCTGAAACTTTTGTTTGAAACATGCTGAAATCCAATAAATGTTTCATGAAATATAGGCAAGTTACACTCAAGATGAATGGAGAAATGTAAGTGGGTCTTGCTGTAAAGCACCCATTACTGCTGTCAAATAGTAACCAAAATTGGAATATGTCAACCAAATTCCATAAAACGGTTGGACACACCATAAACCTACCTCTGCTTCCAAAATAAGGAAAGGTAGGTGCATAAGGTGACTTGCAACATGTACTATATTCAGAACTACAAACAACATGTTAAACCCAACAGCACTAAAACAGATGCTGAAAACAGCTGTAAAGGAAATGAGAGTTGAATAGTATTTAAACGTTAAGTGCCACTCCTGGCTGGTCACAGCAGTTCCAGATCTTCTGCTGCAGGTCTCACCTGGGTAGTTCAACAGTCACTTGTCCTTTTGGCTGAATCTCTACACTCTTTCCCCAGAATTTAAGTTTAGGGTGGATTGAACCATGAAATATAAAGTCTTTGCAGTCTGCATGGAATGCTGATATTGGTGGGTGATGACTGACTTGTTCACACACAACCCTGAAAACATTAAACACATATTTGCATTATGGGATCAGTAACAGCTTTGCATGCAACATTTAATAATGCTGTAACTACTAATAAAGGGTTTGAAACTTCTAGAAATAATGTAGATGTAATTAAATACCTGATAATTTCATAGAACAAAACTCTGCACTAAAATTATGCTCTAATTACAGTGTACAAACCAAGTTATACAAAACTGGCTCAGAGCTTATATCTGGAAATAACAGCAAGTAAAAATTAGGGGAAAAATAAATTATGGATACCCCTGTTGTTATTCAATTTGAAACCTGCTAGCATAGCATTTACTTTCTAAAACACTAAGTAACAGCATACATAACAATAACAGCTGTTTTATATGACCATGAAATACACCACCTTACCTTACCTTACTTTTAAGGAAGATCATGAATTACCAGTTATGTGAGATTCACAGTTTCCACATCAGTAAAAATTTAGACTGTTTCCTGTATTATGACACCATGTAGTCTCATACATGGTTACCAACATTTTCAGGAAACCTGCTGTCTGCCTCTTCAGGGCAGAAGTGAAGACAAAGACACGGGTTCCTCTGCCTCCTTCTCCTCCTCCTCCTCCACCACTGCTGCCAGCACTACTGCCACTACTACCGCTACTACTATTGCTTTACTTTAATGAGTTATGTCTAAAAACACATGCCACAGGATGCTGCTACATACCTGTATCCATCTCTTTCTAACTCATATGTCTCTCCTAGAAGAGGGTTGAATGGTTTACCCAGTCGTTCCCAATTAGATGCCAGAGCACTTACAGCAAATGCAGCCACATACTGGAAAATAACAAAGATCACAAAATGAGGTTTAAGGTTCTGATAAAAATGTCAGTCCTTCTGGGATGTGACGCCATGTAGTCTGGTACACAGACACCATGTTCTGGAAGAAACTGTTCCCTTCCTCTTCAGGGTGCACCCTTTCGGTAGTTCCTCAGCCTCAAACAGACTGCCCCTTGTATCTTGTAGACCTGCTGTTCATGTTCTTGGTGCAGACCTCAGTGTTGGGGCAAGCACCACTCAGAAGACAGCCATAGTACCTCAATCAATCCTAGATTAAATTACCCTAACAAATTGATATGACATAGTCCTTCAAATGTTTTGTATCACTATAAAAATGTGTGTCATCAATTACACAGAATTAAATAACCAGTAAAGTGGGTAAACTCCTGCTTTGTATTTTGAAGGGTCTGGATTCAAATATCAGCCGACAACCTATCCTGGCCAAGGACTTAAACTGCCTGAAATAAAGCTTCGGTTTGATGACTTATGTTAAGTGCCCACAAATAATGGACTTGGGTATCATCACTTAACAACAATTACTGCTGAAAATTAAGACACAGCATAGGTATAAATATTTTCAGAGATTAACATTAAACGCTATTTAAAACTACAAATGGGATTCTGTTTCATTATGTTCGAGTAGTGCTCTAACCCCATATGTGGCCAAGTCACATGAGCACATGACTAGTTTAAAACTGAACATGGCTGGTGATATTGCACTCTAAAATGGTTGATATGATTACACACATATACAAGGGCTAAAACCAACAGTTCACGTAGTCAGGTGAATACATAACTGCAGGCAACATTGACTTCACACGCCTTGAATGAGTAATGCACAAGAACAAATGCTATGTCCAGGGAGCAGAAATATGGTTGCCTGATTGTCACAGGTGAATGCAAATTTATGGTTGGTGAGTAATTTCTTACTTGGCATTCAGGAATTGGCTTTTGTAATTCTGGCAACCTCACCTGGTCACTTGTACCACTGCAGAAATAACAAACCACATTCAAAGAAGTTATTAGCAATCAGCAAGTCACGACAGTTAGTCTCTTTAAATATGAGTATGACCTTACCCATGGTCTGACAGTGCTAACGTCAAGAACACACCATCATACTCCTACATAACACGGTACTTAATTACATACAGGGACAACATTTTAAATTTGTCTTATGCTTGGACTGTGTATGTTGGCTACAATGACAGGGAGAATTAGTTGTGTGCACTGACTACACACGTAACAACCTAAGCATGGGGAGAGGAAACAACACTTACTATTTTCTGTTAACCAAAATATTTGTCTGGCTGCCATATTTTCAAAATACAAACAAACGCAAGCACACATCAAAAATTTCCATATGCTTGAAATCCTCTGTTCATACCGGAAAACATGCCATCAAAGATCAAAATAGATACCATGAATTGTACACATACATGCCTTAATACAATTACATTTAGTGACATAACCCATCTGAAATGTATCAGTTGGCCATGACTAGCCTCAGGAAAATTGTAAGTGAAAAGAAAATTACTACTGCCTATGTGATACCTGACCTTAAGACCCGTGAAGACAAAGGTACTACATTCCTTCAAAATGTCAGAAACTGATTACCCGGTGACACAGTGTCATATCCCAAAAGAACAGGGTGCTCTTTAACATAGGCTAATTGCACGGTACCCATATTTACACCAAGCAGGCAGATATACAGAAAACACACATTATTACTGTTATTAAAAAGCATGCAGAAGAACATATACCCTAAAAGATATGAACTGAGCAGGTGTAAATGTAATAAAAAGTTTGTAAAATACTTTTCTAGGAGGACACATATATATGTCAGAACAAACACCAAAAACTCCTAATTATGTAGATATACAAAGGCGGTGCAGTATTCTTTGTGGCAGAGTCCTTTATATCTCAGAATTAGCATTAGTTGTCTAAAGAGTAAATGAACCAACCAATAAATATAAGTATACTAGTACAGCTGCTTGTTGCTTGTGATGCTTGTGATGCTGTCCTTGTTTATGTGGTGTGGTCAAACTGCCAATCTTCAGACTGTGTCAAATAAGTCGGAGTACTTTAACATAGCAGCATAGTAAAAACAGGTGGTTCCAGCTATCATGCTATTGTCATGCACAGTACAACGGAGCACCTTGCAGTGTAGGTTCTGATGTACGTGGGTTTAAGGCTGTGTCATGACAAAATGTTTTCTAAGTTTCATAGCTTAATGGCGTGTACATGTCACAGTACATTATACTGCAGACTACTCGCCATACCAAGTTTAATAAAAATTCTTACAATTAGTTTCATAGATTAATGTTACAAACACACAAGATAGGCAAACATGACCTTCCCTATGCACTGTCACTTTGTATAAACACAAAGAGATTTTAAGGTTATGAACTGACAAGTACTCTTTCACGCAGGCTATTTCGTGGAAAATGCTGCACTGACCTGCATCCTGTACACTGGGTTGGCCTCCTCAGAAGCACGTCTCAGCAAGTGGGCATATTCCATGTACTCCACCATGCGCTGGAGGAAGCTCAGTGGTTCATTGAATATCACAGGCATTGTGATCTTGCTCAACTCCTTCCCAATACAGTGCTTTAAAACGGACCAGATGGAGAAATCATTGCGGCTGAACATAGGCACTGGTAGTTCCTGCCTGAAAACACACAAAAATGCACAGCTGCTAATCACTTCATTCCAATAACTGCTTGTTTTCAGGTCTATCAAAGTAGAAAAAGAAAATAAAGAGAAAAAGGTCCCAGCAGAATGGATTATCAACTTCTGCAGTTCCAGTGTATCACAAATAGTATTTGGCTGTGGAGGGTACAGAATATGTGCGCATAAGAGACTTCAATTATTCGACAAGAAGAAAAATGCCTCCACATTAAGCAGAAAAGAAAAATTTGAAGACTGAAACAGAATTTCCCATCTGTTAATCCTTTCCGAATTGGCCTCTATTAAAAATAAATCTCATACTAGCATATTTTCATGGCAATGAATAACTTCTACTGCTGAAAAACCACAAAGAGTTGACTGTCTTTCTGGGAGACAGTGGGGCTTTCTTCTTTCACTGGTCCTCTCAAACAGCAAATTCAGAAAGAAAGAGCAGTGCTTCAACTTATGTGCAGCATGCAAATGAATATAAACAAATGATTATGTTCCACAACTTTATATTAACTGCCTATCTCCACCCTACACTTGCCGTGTTCACAACAGCCTGCCATTTTCCCATAGTCTGAGCCAAATGAATCCAGTTCCCACCCTTCCACACTATTTCTTTTAAGATCCATTTTAATAATATCATCCTATTCAGTGCTTTCTGGTGACGGTGTGCAATGACATGGTGTAGGCGCACCTTTATTGACGGTGAAACATTAGAGGGATATTATAAACTCATTCAGGGAAAACAGATCTTATTTGCGGTTTTTATACCAACAATATTAGCATAATATGAAACACCAATACAAATATATATTTATTTTAAATTAATCGAAAAACAAAGGGCATTTTCAGCTTCACCTGCTGTCAATGAATCAGCACTGGCACCTGCCACCACACAAAGAAATGCTCCTAACCACTCACGGGCCTTCAACGCTGCCTCTGTAAACTTTTAACGCCTAGCGGAAACTTTACATATGACCAGGTTTAAGATTAAAAAATTCTACATGGTGCCCACATTGTGTTTATGTGTTTTGTACGGATCTCAGCACAAACAGCAACTTCTACCTTATAACACATTAAGAGATTGGTTTTTATAACCGAAGTGGAGAGTGTTTACATCGCGGTGCGCGCTGAGTCCTTACATAAAACAGATACACTTCGTCTTTAAAGGGTTAATTCCGGTTTTCTGACCACAGCTTTGTTTGTGCCTCCCTCCCATCCCATGTGACTTACACAATATGCAAATGAATGCTGGCAAAACTGTGTACAAATATGCGAAGTCAATTCAGTTGTAACAGAATGGCTGTGCTAGTGTTACAAATGCGGCATGTTCGGACTGCATAACCAAACAGTTCGTTACGTTTAGGCGTACTTTTATGATGGTAACGAGAGGCAAATTAAAATAAGACATAGTCTAGATAGGCTATGATGTGAACTTTTAAACCAGACCGGCTAGAGGCACCACCCATTCCAAGCGTACTGGCGGCAGAGCGGCAGGGGCGTGAAGCTGACCACTCACCTCCGTCTAGTACCGAGGTTAAGAACGACTTTGGCTACACCTACACTACTCCACCCAAGTTCATGACGCGCGCGGGAACAAATTTACTTTGTGAACAACGTTTAAAGAGTGGAAAGTAGAGTTGCCCCTACGCACGCCACAAACGCGTATAGATGGAGCAGAAACACAGCTCCCCTAATTTTTAACCTCGCCACTCGATAGAGTTGTAGAATTTAAAGAAACATTTAATTAAAATTGGCGAGATAAGTGTTTACTGTAAATTACGTACGCTTTCTAATTACTTTCGGATGGTGAATCATTACACAATCCGAAATCAGAGTGGATCTCGCGTAACCTTGACCCGGTCTGACTTCTATATGTCCTCTAGAAGAATCCAATCAATGGAGCAACCACCGCCAAGAATCGACCAGCTTGCTGGGAATGAAGTGACGTCACCAGGATCCTTGCTGTTGGATGGAAAGGGCCGGGTAGGAATCTGGAATAAGGGAGTGGGAGGAGGTAGAGAAAATGCGAGCTGTAAATCAATATAATAAAGCGGGGATGAAAGCACCCACACTGCCACCACATTGCATCACAGGAACGCAGGAGGAAGAGGAGGAGGTACGTGGCATACCTCTGTTGAGGAATCAAGATTTTCAGATTATGACACGGTGTTGACTGGAAAAGAGTTATCGACGTTTTGGAGATGCGTGTTACCTCGTGGACCGCTTAAACGCGGAAAACGTAGGCAGCAAGTCTCTCCTAAATGCCAGTGCTACTTATCAACCGATACAGCATAAATATCACAGGAGAAAGAATATCCATCAACACCCAAATGTCGCATAAACTCGCGTTATCGTGTTACTGTTCACCCGGCGTAATGATACAACACAGTGCAGATTCTACTCTGTACGACATACAGTTTTTGCTTCACGTTTTTCATAGTCTCGGTTTTATTGTCATTATGGCTAAAAAAATTATAGTTTTTGTGATGAATTTTTACACTGGCTTAATGAAATTTTTAGAGCTTGTTTCTTGTTTGTAACTGCAGCACACTCTCTATTATCCGTGCGCGGATTATCCGGTCTTCGGTTATCCGTGCACTATCGTAAGTTGCTAATGTATAATGACGAAGGTGGGCAATAACGTGACGTAGCCCTGACTGCTGGAACAAAATCCTCAAGAAAAAAATTACAGTGTATTTACGTAACTATTACGCGTAAGCTATGTACGTATTACGTAAAAAGGTAAGGCAGTCCCATTACAGGCCTGGACAGGCCCTTATCGTTCCAGAAGGTTGAGGCTCCCAGATTTTTAGACAATCGACACATGAATATGGCAAGGTTGTCAGCCGTACGCACTTTTAGCCTCCAGAAGATACTCCTGGTACTCATTTCTGTTAGAGGCTGAGTCGACCCCAGGGCCATACTGCGGCCAGAAGGATTATGTCAATGAAAAATTCCAATGACACCATCGGCAATCGAACCCGCGACCTTCCGGCTTGTAGCGCAGTGCATGTATTATGTATGTAACAAATAAATTACAGTTTTATTTTTTGTTCGTGGCTCACTTATGTACATGTTTTGTATTATCCGTGTTTATCAATTACCCCCACGCACCCCTCCTCCCTACAACTACCCCGGCTGACCGACAGGACACCATATTCGAACTCTGTATGTTTCCGTGAGGGGGGGTGCCGCGAGTTAACATAATTTTGAGAAAGGGGTCCCCAAAATTAGTGACACTTCTCAAGGGGTCCGCGGTACCAAAAAGACTCGGGAACCCTTGTGTAAGCAGTAAGATGCTTGTGTGACACCGCATCAGTGTATCTCATCTCTCCTTTGCCACCCACGTGACAACTCACACGCTTCCCCTGACCCACAACCGCTGTCCGAAGTCACCAAACGGCCAAAGGACAATTTGCTGTAAATAAGACTTCACAACAGATGTAAGATGTTTCATCAACAAAATGTTTTAAGAAGGCACATTTATTATCATTTAACTATTCTCAATAGACGGAGGGTTTTCGAGAATAGGGTGCTGAGGAGGATATTTGGGCCTAAGAGAGACGAGACGACAGGAAAGTGGAGAAAACTACATAACGAGGAACTTAATGACCTGTACTCATCACCAAATATTATTCGGGTAATCAAATCGAGAAGAATGAGATGGGCGGGGCATGTAGCACGTATGGGGGGAAAAGAGAGGTGCATACAGGATTTTGGTGGGGAGACCTGAGGGAAGGCGATCACTTGGGAGACGCAGGCGTAGATGGGAGGATAATATTAAAATGGATCTTCAAGATGTGGGATGGGAGAATGGACTGGATTGATCTGGCTCAGGACAGGGACAGGTGGCTGGCTCTTGTGAATGCGGTAATGCACCTCCGGGTTCCATAAAATGTGGGGAATTTCTTGACTAGCTGAGAAACTGTTAGCTTCTCAAGAAGGCCTCTGCTCCATGGAGTTTAGTTAACTATTCTCAATTCTTATGTCTCCCAGTTAGCTCCCATGTCCTCTCCTGTTTGCTGCTATCCTGTCGCGCAAAGGACTATATGTCATCTAGTTTCGGTTTCTCATACGTAGCCATGAAGAGCCTTCCTAAAAATAACAAAACGATTGCTGTTTATAAATCAATAGAGGTACACAAAACATTTTCTGAAAAATAATCTGAGTAAACTCAGTTAATAAAAAGTCTACCTGGCCATTTACACAAAATACCTTCAGAACTAAAAAGGTAAAGGCAAAGTTCACCCTAGAACAGGCCATGCAGGCCCAGAGGGGGAGTAGACGTATAGCTCTACTCTTTCTTTAACCACGGCGTTAGATTTGGGTGGGTGGCCAACGCCACGCCCCGGTCACTTTACCCCCGGGAAAAAGAACCCGTACCCATTGTACAGGAAGCTGGGTGGGCCCCACGGCCGGTCTGGACGGGTGCGGAAAATCTCGCCCCCACCGGGATTCGATCCCCGAACCGTCCACCGCGTAGCGAGTCGCTATACCGACTACGCTATCCCAGCCCATCTTTAGGACAAAACGCTTTTACGGTTACTGACAAGCTAATGGTTCGGGCGGGGTCTCCTCCTTCGCTCTCCCTGCATCCGCCCCTGTAATCCATGTATTTCAAAACATATCCTCAAATTGCGCGCAACCGCGTGAACATACGTCAATACATATGGGCTCAAACTACAACGTATGGAATGCAGCAGCCCAAAAGGTACACTTTGTTAGCCACACTGGTAACTTTATATCGCACCCGACGGCTGCGCAGAATGCGGCATAACATGACCCAGTTTCGGAAGCCGCCCTAGAGAGTTAGGTACGATAAGCCCCGCCGAAAGGGAACACAACGGGTCCGCGAGAGAGTAGAGGAAATTGTGTCTTCTGTTGTCTCAGTTTATCAGATCCAGTTTCTCTGTAAGAATACAGCTCTGTTTTATCATTTGGGGATCATACGTTTGCGGTCCACTGAGTCCAGGATTACAGTTTATAATTTAAACTCCCTATAATACAATATTTAAGCTATTTGGGTAGCATGATAACAAATAACGGCCGATACCAGTGGCCGCGCGGTCTAAGGCGTAGGTCTGGGGCCGAGCGCTTGCTGGGATCGTGGGTTCGAATCCCACCGGGGGCATGGATGTTTGTCTCTTGTGAGTGTTTGTGTTGTCAGGTAGAGGTCTCTGCGACGGGCCGATCCCTCGTCCAGAGGAGTTCCACCGACTGTGGTGTGTGCTTGAGTGTGATCAAACGAAATCACAAAAACCCTCGACACCTGCTGTGAACACGTAGGTAGAACAGGAAAGGACTAAGAAAGAAAGAAAGAAAGAAAGAAAGAAAGAAAGAAAGAAAGAAAGAAAGAAAGAAAGAAAGAAAGAGAGAAAGAGAAAGAGAGAAAGACAGGGAAAGAGAAAGACAGAGAGAGAGAAAGAGAGAAAGAAAGAAAGAAAGAAAGAGAGAAAGAAAGAAACATAACAAATGATGCAAGAGGTACGCCCTACACGTGAAATTAAACCAGGATTGTCATGGCGAGAACAGCGTTCAACAAGAATAAGAGTCGTTTCACCAGCAAATGGGACTGAAATTTAAGGAAGAAACTAGCGAAATGCTACCTTTAGAGCAGAACTTTGTATGGTGTGGAAACTTGTACACTTCGGAAAGTCGATCAGAAATACCCTGGAAAGGTTTGACATGTGGTGCTGGAGAAGGATGGAGATAATCAGTCGGACCGATCGTGTGAGAAACGAAATAGTACAAACCGTCAAGGAGGACAGGAATATCCTACACACAATAAAAAGAAGGAACGCTAACTGGATTGATCACATTTTGTGTAGGAACTGCTTTCTAAAACACGTTACTGAAGCGAAGATAGAGGAAAGGATAGAAGGGACTGAAAGACGAGGAAGAAGACGTAAGCAGCCACTGGATGACCTTAAAGAAAAGAGAGCATACTGGAAACTGAAAGAGGAAGCACTACGTAGGTCGCACTGTCTGATGAACTCGCTTTGGAAGAGGTTATGTCCCTGTCGTTAAGACAGACAACAGAATGAATACAATCGTTAATCCTGCGTCCTTCTTTAGTTTTATAATGGCTATTCAGATGAAACAGCAAATGGTTTACCTCTTATTACCTTCACTGCTGCCCTGTTACCGGGTGCCATGAGCCGACACTCTTCTGTGGCAAGAAACTCAATAGAACTCAGTAGGGACCTCTTGTGGGTGATGAACTTAGAGGCGGATAGGACTTGGATGGCTTTGAAAATATCGATCACTAGGCTGGTTCCGTAGCGTATTAAAATTTGTGACTGGAGTATCGGCAGTGAGGGCACAAGGGAGTGCATGGGAACGCAAACTGTGAGAACATCGACTTCAGGTTTGCCACAACGTACGAGTATATACACAACGGTCACTGACGCAATCATTTTCACAAAACACTTGTTACATACACTTAAGAAACATGTTTTTTTTCCTAATTCCACAGATTAAAAAGTACACACGACATAAAACCGCTATATTTTATGTACAATCAACACTGCCCCCAATCATGTTAAAAAATATAGTGCAAAAGTTCAAAACTTTGGAACTTCTGGACAGACAGCTACATCGATGCTAAGACAGAAAACTTGACAGAATAACAACACGCACTAAGCGGTGCTACTATATACGGACACGCATGAAAATTATATGGCAAATGTAGACTCTGCAATACCGAGTCCAGCGTGCTTTTTACTGCCGTTTAGGACTGTTGTTTTCTGCATCGCAATTGTGATCAACTCTGACCGCCCATATACATGACGACAGAACAGCAACCGTCAAAAAACAAACTATTTTAGACGTTTTTAGATAGAAGATGGCAAAGATAATGCGCTGGAAAATGTTTCCCCAGTGAGTTCAACCAACTGTTTAAACGAGACAGAGTCAAACTGTTGACTGGACCATCACACTTCACTGGCCATGTAGCAACTCCGTGCGGTTTGGTGCGTGTTCCTTTACGTCACGCAAACAAAAGCGTTGGTTCGGCAGGTGGGCTGATTGGCGCAAGCTGACAAAGGACATCCTAATTAACCTTAATTAGACATACTTGTACCAAAGCAGAAGATATTTATCCTATAAACTGGTTTACAGTAAAGTCACGACGTGGGCGGTTCTTCCCCTCCACCCCAGCCTCCTATCTAACGAATTTACTTTCGGAGGGGGGGATGTTCTTTCTGCAAATATGCATAGGCTAACTTGGGGGGGTGGCAAATACCCCCCCCCCCCAATATTTTTCCAATCTAGGAATAGTTTTTTGGTTACTAAATTGAATAATGACAAATAAAAAAGACAGAAAAAAGAGAACGAAATACTTGTATTTTATGGGGCCAATTTTCCCCTCTTTCAAATTTGACTCCTTTGTAAAATAAAGTTCCTAATACCCATGGCCAGTTTTGGACCCCTCCAATGTTATTAGCCAAGTTACGTTTTTGCAAATATGAACGGAAGTACGAAACTAATTACTCATCTTCAATTAGTGTCAAAGCTACAAATGCGTGGAGTTTTATCTTCGCGCCCCCTGTATGTGTTCCTGGAGTACTATCTAGGAACGACTATCTACGCTTACATGTCACTTACACTTTTCTGCCTCAAGACTTCCGAAAGCTATGAAAAACGTTTCTTCTTCTGTCCTACGTCAAATGCCCTTCTGAAAGATTTACAGAGACCACGGCTTTCCGGATAGCGCCTAATGGGATAATGACGATGACTACTGAAATGAAAAGGAAGCAGAAGCAACCGTGACCTACAGTAGTGGAGGAACGGGCGCGTCGGCCGAAAATCAAATCTGAGACCTCCTGAATATACAAGTGGAAACCATGCGAGGTTCGGCACACGAACACACTGAGCTATCAACTGAAGGAAAACACTGCCATACGCGACTCAAGATTTACTGTCAACAATTTTTCGTTTGTAACATCCTACACGTTTCGGCCCGAAAGACCATAATCAGGCTTTATATACTAAAAATATAAAAACGTACACAGATTCTACCATAAATCTTATCTTAGGTGTGACGTTTCCCCCTTTACATTAATACTTTTAAATCACTAACTCTATCAGAATTTTTTATAATCATAAGATACAAATGCATTGTACTAATTGTTTGCCTTTCATAGCTCCTTAGTTAAAATTTTAAAAAATTCATAAGTTTGAACGTATTAATATTAAGGGTTAAGCAGACACTTAGGACAGGATTTGAAATAGAACCTACTGACCTTCTTCTTATATTTTTACATCTACAGAAAGCCTGCATGTGGTCATTTCGGGCCGAAATATGTAGCGTGTTGTAAAAAAATAATATTTCACAATAAATTTGTAGTTGTGTTTGACAGCGTTTTCATTTAATTGATGTCTACAAAACACAACGTCATGTCATTCGTAGAACAAAAAAACACTTAATATTTTTGTACTTATGGGGGGGGGGGCCTGTACGAATTGTACCGAAAATATTAAGAAGCCACCGTATGAGACTGACTTGCCCAAACAACCAAGCGTCCAGAATTTGTACACGCCTGCTTTGGGACACAACGTGTCTGCTATGGCAGTTGTAAGGCATTTGTTTACAAAGCACCTAACGATAAACATATTACGCAACTTAACGATTACTGAAACACTTCATTAATACGACTACACAGGTTACATACTTCTTAAGACGAGGTAGAAATAAATGCATAAAGCTATATATTTCGGTATGTCTGAACGCTCACAAGAAATTAGCGTTGTTTTAATATGGACTGTACAAATGAAGGCAGAAATTACGAAGTCATTAATAACACAAAGTTAGTGACAATATTTACAACAGAATGTGGTAAACAAGGATGGAAATGGCTTTCCATAATCCGGTAGACGCTCCAGATTAGTAGAAAACTCCGGAGGAGTTACCAACGCACAGTTTTTTTCAGCATAATGCTGATACAACGTCTGTCCCTAAATCCATCCTTAACGTCGTTGGTAATGAGTTATAACACATTACGGCCCCGGAAATACATCGTAAAAAAATCATACTGGACGGCGTCTTCCCGAACCTGCCGCCATTTCAAGCCCTGGTTGTAAGACAAAACTAATAACAGCAAACAAACCTGTATTGACGCCTGTGGTCCTGGTAGTTTTCATGCTCTGTAGCCATCTTGTGGTGGTGTCGTGCAACACACTACTTCTTGTTAACAGTCGACTATCGGCCCAACAATCGCTTGACGTGGCACCTCCAACGTCTTGATTCCACATTCGAGAAGGTTTATTACGCACTAATGTCGTCGTTTTACACTACAAACTATTGCACTATTGCTGCACGATAAATGTCTTCAAGAAAATTGCAACATTCTTTCGTCAAAAACGTCTCCCGCCAAACTCGTCACTAACTGTTATTTCCATTTTGCTCATGCGAATGTACGTAAGTTAGGTGACTTATGAACCTAATAAAGGAAAAGAAAATGTAGCATGATAAATTAGAAATGAAACACGTCTAATTGTAACAAACGTCAACACCAGGGAAGTATTTCGTGCACCCAATACCCAATCTAGCGAATTACTTAGCTGGCGTTCACAATCAAGTGATTTCTGCACACTGTTGCACTTATCGACTGCGGGAAATTAAAAATAACGATGATGGGATGGCATTCTACGGCATGACGTACCTACCACTTTTCATGAAATCTGTTACCTGGTTCAGAACATGAAAGAGGAAACATACACACGCAGGACGGTGACGTCATACGCTGTTTTCGTAAGGAAGGAAAGTACATTAAAGGGTAAAGGTAAAATTGTCCCTATACAGACCATTAACGCATACAGGGGAAATGGAGGTAATGCTCCACTCTTTCTTAAACTCTGCAATAGATGGAGATGAGTAAAGAAAAATTGACTAAAACTAATAATAAGTACCTAATATGCTCTCAAACATAAAATAGTTTCATCTGGAATAAAAAGAAGCCGTGGATGTTCGAAGATCGGACGAGGGAGACTGCTAAAATAAATTTAAGATGTCGTTCTAAATGAAAATAAAGTCGAACTCGGCTAGAACGTTATGAAAGGGATTGAATATTTTGTGTCGTTATTAAAGAATGTCGTTATAACCGAGGAGTATAATGTTATGGTTACAAGAGAGGAATTACTTGGTACCACAGAATGTCTGACTCTATAGGCGAGGTGTCGTATAAACCGATTTCGTTATAACCGGGTTCTACTCTACTTCTAAAAGCATGTAAAAACAGCAGAACAAAAGAAAATTGCGTGACACACACACGAACCCTTGTACTGTACATAGCAGTGAATGAGCAGTGAGTGACCTTCACGTACAGAAGCAGTATAGCTGATCAATAGCCGGGGAGTTAAACACAAGGCAGCAGAACAGAATCACAGTTCTATGCTACTCAGCGAAACCAAGCGAGGAAACAAGACAAACGAACAAATGTCTTCTCATTAAAAATTACAAGAGCTACTGGATAGGGGAGAAAAGATGTGGCTGCCTTTCTAGGTCCAACCCATATGTTAACATTTAGTTCACAGTGTAGCAGCCGCACGCGTCCAGTGTGAACTCGGTTAGAAATGACAAGGATAAAAGCGAAAGTAAAGGCATCATTGTGCACGCCATGACAGCATATAGGTGCAAAAGCTCCACTCATTCTCAGCCTCGGCACTGGGTGGCAATGAATGGTCAATTTCACGCACCAGCCACCTTACCCCCAGAAAAAACGCCCCCCATACGAATTTCATAGGAGCCTCGGTAGGCCCCAGAACCGACGCTGTTGAAAATACAAAATACTTTCGCCCCTACCACGAATCGAACTACAGTTCCTCAGCTATTCATCCCGCAGCCTGGTAACTATATCGACCATGGCACCCTCGCTCTTAGACTGAAATAAAACAAGAACGAAAATGTGTACTCCGTTTCGAAGTACATTTTTTCACGTGCGTTCTTTGCCATTTTGCCTACCGTACTGGCCTTGATTTTCGTTTACAGCACAAATAAACCCACTAACTCAGATTGAAGTCAATTACTACAAAGCTAATCGTTCTATTCATAATCACTGACATGAACATGCCCGTCGTACGTACTTGCGGTGGGAACAGGATTTGAACAATTTAATGACTGCACAGTCTTAGGTACTTGAAAAATATGCAATTTCCGCCGAGCAGGAAGCACTTTGTTTTGTATTGTGGAGAATCAATGGTAAAATCTCAATTTGAAGGAGCAGGAGTCGTGCATGAGGTTGGTCCTCCCTTACCACGCCATGTAGGCCTAACTGGAGTGCAAGGCTCATGACCACTTCGTCCACATCACTCCCAATTTACCGTCATTACACAATTCAAAGCTGTACCTTATATAGCAGTTAACACGGCAGGCAATGTACTGTAAACGCAACATTGTGGCGCGTTCGCGTAACCACTGTTACCGTGAAAAGCAAGAAGTATTACATATTTTGAATGTGTGTCTGTAGCCTTAGTTACCAAGCATACAACGCGCATGCGTCATATTATATTGCCATTTGTGGCCTGTCTGGCTCTACCATATTTTCCACATTATTCTCACAAACTACAGGAAAAAAAAAAGTTATTGAACATAAAATGTGTGTTTTGATTTTCTCTACAACTTTTTCCTGAAATATCCTCATTCTAAGAAAAACTGTGTTAGATATTATTATAAATGTACATAGGTCTTCATGTAAAGTGCCCGTTATTCGTGTCAGATTTTAATAAAAGTTGAAGTTGCTTGAGAGATTTTCGAAAAATATTCAAATGTGAAATTTCCTGAAAATCCTTGCAGTGGGAGCGGAGTTGTTCCATGCGGAAGCTAACACTTGCTTTTCGCAATTTTGCGAACGCGCCTAAAAAAGCCCCGGAACGAAGAATCAGTCGGTCAGCGGACTTTAATGAAAGTCGGCATGTGCCGAAAGGAAAAACCGTGAGACAACTGTGGGAGACGCAAATCAGATTTGCAAGTTTGCACTCGTCAGCATTTCAGATATAGGCCTGTATGTTGAAACGTGACACACGTTACATAATGATCAGAAAAATTCCGCCTATATACTGTACGCACAAGGAAGCATACTCGTACAAAGGTCAAGAGGCGTCGTCACTCCTGTCTGCTTCGAGAATACACTATAATCTGTTAAATAATCATAATAAACCAACGTTAGCACATATAAAGTTACTTCAATGCCAAATCTGTCCCAAACAAACTTGTAACATGCATAAAAATGCAACATGAAACAAAAGGTAACATCTATTTCATTTGTGCAGGTTTTGTGTCCACAAATTTTGCGTTGTTGGTACGCCAAGTAATTTACCTATTACAACTGAAAAGAAAAATGCCAGAACACGTGTAGTATACAGAACTGTCAGTGCATAATTAACCTTTTAAAGCCTAGCGGTAATTTTACGTACAACCAGGTTTAACATTAAAAAATTCTACGTGGTGCCCACATTGCGTTTATGTGTTTTGTACGGATCTCAGAACAAACAGCAACTTTTGCCTTATACAGCATTAAGAGACCGGTTTTTATAACCGAAGTGGAGAGTGTTTACAGCGGGGTACGCACTTAGTCCTTATATAAAACAGATATGCTTCGTCTTTAAAGGGTTAATTCATAATTCAATAATATTGTAACAACATAATTAAATTATGCGACAGGTTATACTCCCATTAATTCTCCCATTTGGTGTATTATTCGACACACTGCTGAGCTACAGCCGGGATGGCCCCGTCAGTACAGTAACTACCATACAGACTAGATGAGCACACTTTACATTTCGGCAGGAGCAAGAACGTTTTTCTTTTCCAAAACGTCCAGACCATCCGGGAGCCTACTCAGCTTCCTATTCAGTGGGTTTAGGGGTCACTTCCCGGGGGTAAAGCAACAGAGGCGTGAAGCTTACCACTCACCTCCATCTAGTGCCGAGGTTAAGAATAAGTGGAGCTATACCTCTACTCCAACAATATGCCTTCACGGCGTGGAAGAGACAACTTTACTGTGACTGAATAAAGGATTACCACTCGACGCTGCGTAATACCCCAGAACAGCGCAGATCTCATCAGCATCGCGGTGGAAGCCTGAAATCACGGAATAAACTACAGTTCGGGACTCAACTTTGCGGTCTCAGAAGATGAGGAAACGAATGGGGAACACAGCCGCAGAGGTCTGTGCCGAAGCATAATCGTTCTGTTCCTGGATGTTTTCAAATAAAAGGGGTAGAAATACGCGTTTATTGCCAAGAAAAAAAAAGTAAAGCTGTCCCTGTCCACGCCATGAAGGTATGCAGGGGGAGCAGAAGTACAGCTCCACTCATTCCTAGCCTCGGCATTAGGTACAGGTGACTGGCCATCAGGCCTGGGCGCTTTAATCCCGGGAAATAACCCCCGTAGCCATTGAATAGGAGGCAGGATGGGCCCCAGGGCCGGCGTGAACGGTTTCTGGAGAAGCGAAGATCTCTTGTCCCTGCCGGAACAGGGCCCCTGGCCGTCCAGCCCGTTGTCTAGACACTATACTGACTGAGCTATCCCCGCTCTCACTCGCTTCTTGTATGGAACAGATTAGGCTGATATTTAACGTGTTCCATATCCGTGCACTATATTATACAAAAGATTTTAAACACCAACGAATGCACAAAGAGTTTTTTTTCGTCAATTATAACACACTCCTACATGTTTCGACCCTGCTGGACCATCTTCAGGGAGAAACTTTCCGTTGTCGTTACACTAGGTTGCACTATACAGTTAAGCGAGAATTTGCTGTTGACTGTGCAGTGCACAGTGTAACGACAACGGAAAGTTTCTCCCTGAAGATGGCCCAGCAGGGTCGAAACATGTAGGAGTGTGTTATAATTGACGAAAAAACTCTTTGTGCATTCGTTGGTGTTTAAAGTCTTAGGCTGATATTCTTCATGCATCTTTAATTAAACTAAATAAACAATCCTAGTGTTAACTGGGCCGATCCCAGTAGCCGCTCGTCTAAGGTGTGGGTCTGCAGCCGCTCGCTTGCTGGGATTGTGGGTTCGAATATCGCCAAGGGCATGGATGTCTGTTTCTTGTGAGTGTTGTGTGTTGTCAAGTAGAGATTTAGGCGATGGGCCGATCCCTCGTCCAGAGACGTCCAACCGAGTTTCGTGTGTCTGAGTGTGATCGTGAAGCCTCGATAATGAGGAAACCCTGGCCCGCTAGGGGCTGTAGCGCCATGAAGAAAAAATATTAACAGAACATTCAACCTCTGAATGAATATGCGAGCTACAGCACTTTAACGAACGAACGAACGAACGAACGAAAGAACGAACGAACGAACGAACAAACACTAAATTACGTGTCATTTAAGTTCTAAAGTGAGAGATGTGACGTTACATGTCGTCCGCATCATTCAACGCTGTGGTATGCACGGTGTAAATACCAAACAATTATGTCGTATTATGCAATAAAAACATATACTGTTGCCTAGCTATAAAATATCAGTGCATGCACTTGTCTTTACGCATTTTTAAGCGCGTTCGCACATTCGCGAAAAGCGCCTACAAGCTTCGTCATGTCTGCCCGTCCGTCCGTCCGTCCGTCCGTCCGCATGTAGCTACTTGGCACCCACTGGACGGATCCTCGTGGGGTTCGATATTACAGACTTCCATTAAAATCTGTCGAGAAAATTCAATTTTAGTTACAATCAGACAAAAATATCGGGAATTGTGCATGAATACCTAAGAACAATTTGTTGTTGCCGGCGACATAAAATCGCCATTAAAGTGCTGTCTTCGAATGAAATGGTATCAGGCTGTTCGGACTGCAGACGAAGTATAAACATTACGCGAAAGCACCACAATGTTAGGTCAGACATACACTACCTGTGTTTGTACACTTCAAACGATATCTTATCATCCACTAGGCACCCAGCACAGTGACAACAGAGGGAGACAATCATCGGAAAGTTAATTAATTCGTATTTACTGAAAATGCAATGAATGTTTTATACATTCGTGGCGCCCAGCTTGATATTGGACCGTCTTTTTATTATCACCTAAATACTACAATAACCTATTAATAGGCGCGTTCGCAAAATTCCGAAAAGCGATTATTAGCTTTGTCATACCTATCCGTCCGCATGGCTCATAATGGACAGATTTTCATAAAATTTTATATTTGAGAATTTTTCGAAAATGTCCCGAAAATTAAGGTTTCATTAAAATCTGACAAGATTAACGGGTACTTAACATGAAGACCTATGTACATTAATGTAATATGTCGCTGAATTCTTCTCAGAATGAAAAATGTTTCAGAGAAAAGTTGTATAGAAAGTCAAAATACATGTTTTGTGCTGGGAATCGACCCCTCGCAGTCCAGCCCACAGGACGTTTCGTTCACACCCCCTAATGTTACATTTCATCGAAATCCTTTGCATAGTTTCAGTGATGAAACATGGCGACAGACGGGCGGGCATGATCCGCTCAGTTTATGCACTCTGTGCAACGAGGGCAAAGCATTAACACTACGGCAAAAAGCAGACGTGTTAAAACAAAAGCTTGCTGTATGTACACTTAGAACTTTATGTCTGTTCTCGTGATGTGAGGGCAGTAAGCGACATGCTCGTCTCGCTGACCTTCTGTGCACTGGAATACGCACAACACAAACAAACAATTCCGCATTAACCCCAATAAACCAAACTGGCGAAGAAACGAAAACAGGAACAACCTTGAGAAACTCAGATCCTGGTATATGTAATGTAGCAGAATTAGTGAAGGTCACTATTATAAAAATTACATGTAACTCCTACATGGAGGTAATAAAGACAATGGATATTAAAAAAGCTGGCAGTACAAAGACTGAATTCCTTTGCCTCAGGATAGGTATCAGTTTCGGGCTCTGTACACACGATGATGCAGAGGTGCACCAATTTTCCAAAATTCTAGGCGCCAGAACGCTGACAAAAAGCAAGTCTCACACTGAGGACCCACAAGTGTTAGGCGCCACCGTACAGCGTTTAGTTGCCCAAGCGACTGGGATTTGTGGATCCCTGCGGAAATGGAACGTAGTCAATTTTGGACCATTCTGCGTTTCGTCGCTACTCCTATTTTCCCACAGTGGAATACGGTGCTACAGGTCTATGGAGGTCTGAGGTTCCAGTTTTCCGGGTTTCTATTCCTTTTTTCCTTTTTTTTTAATATTTTGCAGGATATCCGAACACAGACGAAAATAAACATGCCTAGAAAAAATTGATTCGAAAACTGCAACAGCATGTCTGATTTGGAGCCAGATCACGAGTCGATAGCTTTCGTATGGGTTGGACTACAAACTTAATAACAGAATTGCTCCTACCATCATGTCATAAAGAATTAGAATGGAACAAGACTGTCGCAATGCTGTGTCCTGCCAAAGAAATGTTAACAATTTTGGCAGTGAAGATGTCACTACTGTGCATGTCATAAAGGCACATGGTGGGGTGGAGTAATAGCTCCACTCACTCTTTTAACATCTAGGTGGAGTTATGCAGTCAGCTTCACACCGCGACGGCTCTTCCTCCGAGGAAAGATCCCCCGATGCCCTTCAACAGCGGGCATTTGAAAACAGAAAAATTTCTTGCCCCTACCGGGAATTGAACGACAATTCCTTGGTTCGTATGACTTATAGCCTATTCAGTATGCCGACCACGCTGTCTCGGTTCCACACAGATTTTTAAACATATTTTTATATAGATCAATAATTATAATTTTTTATATTCCTTGTACAGGCACATGCCTATAGTAAAAAAGGTACAGTTGTCCCTGTCCATGCCACGAAAGCACAGAGGAGGAGCAGAGGTATAACTCCACTCATTCTTAATTTTCGCATTAGATAGAGGTAGTTGTGAAATTCACTTCTCGTCCGCTTTACCCCCAGAAGACTAGCCCCCGGTAACCATTGAATAGACGGCTGAATAGACCCCAGGGTCGGTCTAGACGTTTCAGAGACAAGAAAAATCCCCTGCCCCTGCTGGGAATCGAGCCCCGGATCGTCCAGCTCGTAGGCTACTCATTATATTGGGCGTGCTATCCCGGCTCCTCTTTGTAACGTGTACTGGATCTAAGCAGACTTAGTCATGTTTTGTGAAGTAAACCTGCAGTAGTTCACGTCATGATATACAATGTCGCCCTGGATAATTACTGTTGTGATCGAAACATGTCGTGTTTGAGTATAATGCTAGTTTTATGAGTGTTGTGAGGCACTGCGCTACAAACCGGAAGGGCGCGGGTTCGATTCCCGATGGTGTCATTGGAATTTTTCATTGGTATAATCCCTGCGGTCGCACTATAGCCCTGGGGTCGACTCAGCCTCCAACAGACATGAGTACCAGGAATATTTCCTGGGGGGCGGGGGGGGGGGGGTGAAGGCGGCCGGTGCGTAGGGCTGACAACCTTACCACCTTCAAGTGCCGATTGTCTAGAAACCTGGGAACCTCAACCTCCTGGAACCCTAACGGCCTGTCCAGGCCTGTAACGGGATTGCTTTACCTTTATCTTTTATGAGTGTTGTGTTCTGGCTGACATTATTTTGATGCATTTTGAATTCCGCTTGTAGACATATGGTAGAACTCCGACGACATCGACCTACACAGGATAAAAACTGATATACATCCATGTTCCGAGGGGGATTAAACCCCTCGATGTCAGTGATAGTACGGTCAAAGCTGTCTTCTACCGTCCTAATCCGAAAATTAATTTGGAACAGATGTGTGAGTAGGGTAGGAATAGAGAGGGTTCTCAATTTCCGGGCTCTACAAAACTAATCAAGTCTTCATTTACATCGTACGTGAGTCGAATAGCTACTCAGCACAACTCCAAGTGTGTACACTAAGATTCCTCGCACAAGGACTCGCGCTCTCAGACGTGAACATTCCCATTTGGCCTTTGTCTTCCACCATGCCAGCTGCAGTATCAAGAACTCATAAACTACACGGATCTCCATGGACAATAATGCCTATTATGAACCTAACACTTGCTCAGCCGATTAACACATTTTCCGTCTTTTAGAGAACGCAAAAGTTCTTGGCCGTTTTCTTAACAGCCTAACGCTGCACCCTAGCTTCTACCAGTCCACATCTCGTATCCATTCTTCGAACTGCCGTTTAAATATTATGCTTCAATGTATACGTACGTTTCCTAAGCCTTTTCTCTTCAGGTTTCCCAAATAAAATTGTTTGTGCATGTCTGAGCTCTATGCGTGCCACATGCCCAGTCCATCTCAAACTCGTTTTGAAGACGCCACTAATGAGACGAAATGTACAGTTTAAGGAGCACTTAATTATAAAATTTTCACATTCCACCTGTTAATTCCGTCCTCTTACGTCAACTTATTATGCTCAACAGTCAGTTACATCTTAAATCATGTTTATCATATGCAGTTATTATAAAAGTAAACAAAGTAGGAGATGCAAGAAGTGTACAAACAGGGTGACAGTTACGGCATGTTCTCTCCCAGCTGTTCATCTTGAAACGATGGAGGCTTACGGAAATAGTGTACTGGGCATAAAACGTTTCAGTGATCTCTACAACTCGTGTTCGAAACATTTCTCGCTCCGATAAACAGTTAACGAGCTAACCTCGAGATGCGAGCAAATCTCGCGTGGTCTTCACGTAAAGTGCCCGTTATAGATGTCCGCGCTCAGTAAAAACTGGAATGTTCAGACAATTTCAGGTGAAGTCCCCAGTCATAAAAATTCGTTCAGCTGTTCTCTTCTTGTTATATGCGGATATCTGATTGGATGGGTGGACACAGACAGACAGACAGACAGACAGACACACAGACAGACAGACAGACACGCACACATACACACGGACGGACGGACGGACAGACAGACAGGCGGGCTGGCGGGCGGGTGGGTGGAAATGTCGAAGCTAAGAGGCGCATTTTTGCAAGTTTTCGTTGCGAACGTGCCAAAAAAAAGCAAAACTATTCCTCTGCACCATTCCATTCAATCAAAGAGGTTAACGCATTCTCGACCTCAGCACTATACGGTGAGTGGATGATTTCTTTCACAGAACTCCTATAGGATAACTTACTCATTAGGCACAAGACTGAATGGAACAGGGCCGGCCTGCACCACATTCCCAAACGCCAGTCATTCAATCAATCTAGAGCTATTTTTATGGGTTCTAACGGCACATTAGCATATTATAGATGCCCCAAGTTCGAAAGGCAGCAGAAATTACATAAGCCTTAATATGAAGCCTGACAATCTATGTTCTTCCCTAAATATTAAGGCAATCAAATCAAGTAGACGCAGACGTACAAGACGAGTTGCACGAATGCGGGAGGTTAAAAACGCGTATAGAATTGTCTGTCGGTAAGCCTGAAGGGACGACACCACTCGGGAGGACTAGGAGTAGATGGAAGGACAGTACAGAAACGGACTTCAGACAAATAGGTTGTGAGAATTCTAGTGCCTTAGAACACGACCAACTACGCAGCTAGCAGCTTCCTACAATGGACTTACTTGGAAAGATAAATATCGTACGCAAACACATAGATTATTATTATTATTACTATTATTATTATTATTACCAAACATTGCACACTAATTCTATATATACTCCTGTATGTTTCGGCTAAGCTTCGTAGCGATATGCAAGACAGATGTGTGGAGACACGCTTTTGTATATCTTATAGTTCATGCGTTAATACAGCCTGCAGTATTTTAACCCTTTAAAGACGAAGCGTATCTGTTTTATATAAGGACTCAGTGCGTACCGCGCTGTAAACACTCTACACTTCGGTTATAAAAACCAATCTCTTAATGTTTTATAAGGCAATAGTTGCTGTTTGTTCTGAGATCCGTACAAAACACATAAACGCAATGTGGGCACCACGTAGAATTTTTTAATGTTAAACCCGGTCGTATGTAAAGTTACCGCTAGGCTTTAACAGGTTAATATCATACATGATTTTAACCTTACGAGATCGCTGATACTGTATACTCTATACGGCTGTGAATAGTAAATGTACAAACTAGGTCTGCGCAGGTCTATAAAAATGGCTCCCTGATGATGGCAACGAAGGTAAGCCGAAACATGTAGAGTAGACCTATATAGAATTATTGTGCAGTAGTTGGCAATAATAATAAAAACCTATATGTAAAACAACGGCAAGCAGTATGTATAATATTAAATATATCATGCGCAAACGTATAAAACTTTCAGGATATATTAAAAATACATTGCTTTTTCGTGTTGCGCTCCTTATGCCTTGCTAGAAAATGGCCATAATATGAGGTCGTCATTGGGGGGGGGGGGGGAATCCGATTTACTAACAGGGTAACAGTTTCCATTAAATCATACAGGCGGACCGACCAGGTGCTGTTCAAGGACTCCCTACACCTCTGCTTCTACTGGCCGGATATGTTTTCAGTAATCCTTCGAATCGCGTGTGGGAATAATGACACATCGTGCCAGCAGTGACGTCACCATTCCAGACATTCCACGCTGTACTGTCAAGCCCAATACGGCGTCCGGAAACATTCTTCCTGCGTTACGAATACTTTGATAAAAACCAGGCCTACATCAGGGGTAACCAGCTCAAATCGTAGGCCGAACGAACGGATAATTTTGAAATTTAAGGGGGGCCGCACGTCAATTTAAGCAACAAAGAGGGGAACTATGTTCTTTAAAATCACACACATTAGGAATACTTCATATTTTTAACAACAAAACTTAAATACAATAAAATTATTGAAAGCACCGTTGGTTGTGGGCACTAGTAAATCTTCACTGATGTTATATTGTTCGTTACCATTCAGTGATAGCAATTCGTACCCTACGGCCCGTGACGAAAAATAGTCATTGTTTAAAATGAAAAATTCTTCGACAGTGAGTCGGACCATTTCTGTAATGGAGTAAGATCAGTGGAAGGGCCCCACAAATACACGACAGGCAATGTGCGTGTAAACGTTACATTGAGGCTCGTTCGCGTAACTTGTTGCCACTGAAAAGCAGTAAGTACTACGTGTGGTGAGTGTTTGTCTGCAGCCTTTGTTATCCAGCATATAAAATGCATGCGTCGCATTATGTTGACATCTGTGGCCTGTCCGACACTACAATGTTTTTCAACATTAGGCCTATGTCATAAACGGCACGATTTTCGGGAAAAAGTTACTGAGCATAAAATGTGTTTTGACTTTCTCTACAGCTTTTGTCTGAAACATTTCTTATTCTTGGAATTGAGCGAGATATAATAATGTAACTGGTTTTCACGTAAAGTATCCGTTATTCTTGTCAGATTTTAATGAAACTTGAATTTTCTCAACATGTTTTCGAAAAATACCCAAATACAAGATTTCACGAAAATCCGTCCAGTGGAAGCCGAATTGTTCCATGCGGACGGACGGACAGACAGGCAGACATGATTTAGCTAACACTTGCTTTTCGCAATTTTGCGAAAACACCTAAAAATGGCAGGCGGCATGGGACCAACGAGCCGCGCGTTTGAGACAATAAGACTAGATGAAAGCAACTGGAATTTATGAGAGACCACTGTACTGTCCACTGGAATCTATGACAGACTACTGTACTGTCCTCTGGAATTTATGAGAGATTACTGTACTGTCCACTGGAATCTATGACAGAATACTGTACTGTCCTCTGGAATTTATGACAAGACTACTGTACTGTTCTCTGGAATTTATGAGAGATTACTGTACTGTCCACTGGAATCTATGACAGACTACTGTACTGCCCTCTGGAATTTATGACAGACTACTGTACTGTCCACTGCAATTTATGAGAGATTACGGTACTGTCCACTGAAAATACAACGTATCCGTGACACAAACTGCTGTCAAGTTTAATTATAACATTAAACTTTGAACGCAAACACAAAGGAATACAAAGGCGAGACCGCAATAAGCATGCACATACGCACAGCGGGCGTGACTCTTTTAGCACCTTCAGCACCCAAGCTTTTAAAACATTCCTTTGTACTTTAACCCCTTAACTGACACAAATTCAGACATTTGTACTGACAAATTAATATTCTTGAACCGAGAAATGCAACACAGTCTTTTCTATTATCTGTCGCGATTATACCAGTGTGCGATTTCTGCCTTGGTTAAATTCCAGTGGTCATTTATTGCTTGTGCAGATAAGCCTCAAGGGCAAACACAACTGCCTTCTGACGTACGCGGAGTCGAGAGCGCTCAGTCAGTGTAGCGACTCTACACTACAGCGTCATCATAAATCATACAATAGCAAACTCTTATCATTATTTTGTCGTCACTTAATTCTATTCTTAGTAATCAGTTTCTTTTAAAACAAGATTGCGGTAAACCCCTCGTTCGTCAACAAGGTATCGTAGACCGATCAACAATTACAAAGGAGACTATATTCTGTCTTGTCATAGGAGAATATATGAAAACTATCCGACAGGAGTAGAAATATGTGACACAACCTTGAGGGTTTCTGAGATACTGCTAGCTGTGACAACAGATGGCAAAGCCGTAACGCTGTGCCATGCTCCACACTAGCTCAGATCTGTAATATATAAGAAGCAACACCGAAGCAAATGAAAAACAGACCTTTAAAGCCCAATGGTTACCTTATGCACGAACAGGTTTAACATTAAATGACTCTAAGTTCTGCCCACAGCGTGCATTTGTGTATTCTATACGGATTTCACAAGAAACGGCGATTATTTCCCTAGCCAGCATCAACCGATTAGTTTTTTTGTAACCGAGACGTAATGTGTTTACCGAGCGGTACGAACTGAACAATTAAATCTTCGTCTACAAAGGCCGTGCTATGGCTCAGGCGGTTAGTCGCCGGTATCTCACTGCAGAGGCCCGGATTCGATCCCAGGTCAGTCCATGCAAAATTTGTGGTGGACAAAGTGACACGGGATAGGTTTTTCTCGGCGTACTACCAATGCTGCTCATCTTCATCTACACGTTGTTGTCAGGACAAACGAAGGACGAACGGGCCAACTGGGAACCTTCCAGAGGGCAATGCTCTTTCGAAAATCGGGGAAAATTGGACAGAAAAGTATTTTCACTTCGTCTTTGACAGGTTAAATAAGCATATAAAGGAAATGAAGATATCATATTACAGTTTGGTATTGTACAGGTTCGGGTTTTTAATTAGCCAATCGCCTTAATTAAGAAAATGGCAAACCCGTTCTTAATAAATTAAGACCGAGGAAAGAAATTTTTAATCCAAATTCCGACACGCGATGTATATACTAATACACGAGATGAAGCAACAGGAAGTGTGACATCCAACGACGCGAAAACAGCTCGGTGCTTATTTGAAAACCCTGCGTCGTCGTCATCATCATCAAAAATAACTCACACAAAAGAATCACTGATTCGCCGATTTCACGTTACTTTGTCAGCTTTATTTTCAGGACATAATATGAACGGAGCAGCTAGTGATGCGTGGGCACAAGAAACGGTGAGGTGTCCCGTGATCAAGAATCTGCGACTTTCTACGCCATCCACCTTTCGCAAAGTTTTTAATACAAGGCTCACAGCTAATTTCGTCGACCAGCGTTCCAAACGACAAGTTGCCCGATCTAGATGGTCCGATATGCAGAGATCCCCACTGGGTGGTTACGCATTCCTCAAGAAACTTAAAGAAATATGCAAAGGCGATCTGTCTCCTTTTCTACATGAAGACATGACGGGTTCTTAATTTTATTCGACTGCGGTGCGTTAAGAAAGAGATAAATAATTCTGATAGGAATACCATACGTACGTACATACATACATACATACATACATACATACATACATACATACATACATACATTCCATGGATCCATAAGTTTGTCACAAGACAATAGGACGTGGAATAAGTCATAAATATACAAAAAACACAAAGGATTTTACAGTGCAAAATATTATAAACATTTTATACAGTCTTATAGGTCAGCATTACGGGTCATCTGTACACATAAAAAACTCATCTACGGAGTAAAAGGAGTGTGCATTTAAGTATCTTCTTAGTGCTACTTTAAATTGCGCCTTTTCATTCTTAATATGTGTGCGACTACGCGGTAAACTGTTGAAAATTCTGATGCCAGAACAGAATGCACTTTTCTGAAAGCATGATAGGTTGGCAATTGGTCTATGCAGACGTTGCTTATTCCTTGTATTAATACTGCGTACTGATGGATTTGTTTGAAAATTTTCTTGATTATTAACAAAGAAGTTCATTAATGACCATATATATTGGCATGGAACAAGCAAAATCTCTAGTTTTTTAAACAGATTTATACATGGAGTTCTAGGATGTGCACCAACCATAATTCTGATGATTTTCTTTTATAACATAAGTATCTTCCTGCTGTTGGAAGAATCACCCCGAAAATTATTCCGTAATTTATAACAAGAGTGAAAATACGCGAAACAAATTGATTGGCATTTAAAACAGCATCACATTACTGCGGAATATTCATCCGCAATTACCCAGTATAACAGTCTTCCTACGGCGGAGATTTATCTCTTTGCATCACCATTTCTTTAGATCATCAAGCACCGTCAGGTGTTGAAAGTTACAACTAATGATGACGCCAAGGTTACGTATTCTAGGCGATTACGCAGCTGCCCGAAGAACTGTAGTACGTACGACATTACTCACACTCACATTACACGGTCAGGTACCTCCTTGTAAAGCACACACATGTAAGAGTGTACAAATGTGTGCCTTAACACTTTAAAGCCTAGTAGTTAGTGCCTTTGGAATACTGTTTTCAGTACTCTCTGTTAGGTGTCCTCTCTTCACTCCCACCTCAAAATTTCGTGCATATGCCATCTGCCATGCTGTTCGTACGAATTACAGAAAACTAAACCACAAGGCCTACGAGGTTAAGTTGGCTTGTAATAATGTCAATATGTTTACAAATATTAGACGACAATCTGTAAATCTGTTGAGAAGTTCACAAGAGTAGTACAGACAGACAGACAGGCAGACAGACAGACAGACAGACAGACAGACAGACAGACAGGCAGACAGACAGACAGACACAGCATGGCCATCTCATGAGCGCGAGTTTTCCACCAAGCAACGAAAGAAGGCGAAAAAAAGCTGGTTCTCTTAGAATCTCACTTGGACCTACCAAAATGTCTGAATTCAAACCAAAGCGAATTTCCCACGACTAATTTCACGTTTAATAACCAGCATAAGAAGATAACACGAAACTTCCAGACAAATCGGAAGACGTAATTATAGCACGAAATCACACAAAATTCGTGCCTCCAATTACAATGGCTCACAAAAAATACTTCTACGTAATCGCAGTGTTGCTTATATTTTTCTAACTAACTAGCAAAATAACTAACAGCATAAGAATGAAGCCAATTACTTTTCAAAGTTCTATTATCATACAGCAAAGCCCTACACTGAACGGCGTTAATTGTCACTTCCACCTCAGAAGTTTGCACCTCGCGGTTGGTCTTCAAGTCAAGGATTTAAAGAGTATTAAGTTGGTGAAATCACTGTTCGTTAAGAGGTTCACGAAAATCACTCAATTAGTACCCATCATATGCGTCTGTAACTGTACTGCACTAAGAACTAACCGACACACAAAGCTCGCTAAACAAAAGTTCCTTCGAAACACCCCCCGCCCAAAAAAAAAGAACTACAGGACACTTGAGGCTCTCATGGCAGTTACTATCAGCAACAATGTCCCCACCCCATCCTGAAGATGGAAGCTGTGTGTTTCAGATGTCAATACATTTCTATAAGACCACATGACACCACATCCACAAAGAAGCAAGCCATTTCTGCAGACAGAAATAAATGCGATGGTTTCAAATTGTTGAGATGTCGTTTACATAAAAGTGATTTTTCTACCGACTTCGGTGTGACATTCTGTCATGGTTACACAAGACGCAAGGTGAACGAACTACGAACCCACGCTTTCAGCACATATTTAACAATCCCATCTGCCAGTCGCCATTCGACTCCTGACACGAGTGTTAGAGGTAATCCTTAACGTTTTAAAGCCTAGTGGTAACTTTACATACGACCAGGTTTAACATTAAAACATTCTACGTGGTGCCCACATTGTGTTTATGTGTTCTGTACGGATCTCAGAACAAACAGCAACTTTTGCCTTATAAAACATTAAGAGATCGGTTTTTATAACCGAAGTGGAGAGTGTTTACAGCGCGGTACGCACTGAGTCCTTATATAAAACAGACACGCTTCGTCTTTAAAGGGTTACTCAGTGTCTCTGGATAAAAAGTAGCCCGTTTCGTTCGCGGAAGAAATTTAACGTAAGATGAAGAAACGACACCGTCCATTTAACATAGATTACGGAGGCCATTATCTAAATATGTAGGCTAATGGTAAAGCATGGAAATGTCCCTGTAACAGTTTTCCCTGTCCATGCCATGGAAGCATACGGGATGGACAAAGGTACAGCTCCACTCATTTTTAACCCCAGAACTAGATGAAGGTGCGTGGTAAACTTCACGCCCCGGCCGCTTTACCCCCCGAGAACGAAGAGCGGTAACCACTCAAAGGAGAGCGGGTGGACCTCAGAGCCGGTCGGGACGTTTACGAGAAGAGAGACAACTCTCCCCCTGCCGGGATTCAAACCCCTGATCATCCAGGCCATAACACAGTCACTATACCGACAACACTATCCCGGCTACAAACGTGGCCCTGTACGCACCATTAGGACGTATGGGGGGGCAATAGACGGAGGTGAGTGGTGAGTTCAATGTGAGAATGTGGATTCGATTTAACTGGCAATCCACCCCGCAATGCGGATCTACGCCTGCAGAAATCACCGACACTTTCTTATACATGTTCGTAAATTAAAAATTACGGACACACACAAGAACCAAATACCGTACTTAACCCTTTAAAGACGAAGCGTATCTATTTTATATAAGGACTCAGTGCGTACCGCGCTGTAAACACTCTTCACTTCGGTTATAAAAACCAGTGTCTTGATGTTTTATAAGGCAAAAGTTGCTGTTTGTTCTGAGATCCGTACAAAACACATAAACGCAATGTGGGCACCACGTAGAATTTTTTAATGTTAAACCTGGTGGTACGTAAAGTTACCGCTAGGCTTTAAAAGGTTAATATATCGGAAAACCGCGGATACCGGAATTCACCGACTCGTAAAACCGCGGCGTACCAGAAACTGTCATATTCACATCCATACAGGGTATCAACGGCAACAATTCCTTCAGATGCACAGATGCCCCTCAACAATACCCATGTCAACTTTTATGATCCGAGATTTAAACAGCTCCGAATCGTTCCAAATAACAGGCTATGTACATCAATGAAACAGAAGAACAGAAAATAAAACACTAACAGAAATATCATGGAACCACTCTTAAGACGAAACTTTCAGTGCAAAATTCGAGCCCCGTACTTTGTACGTACATGAGCCAAGCAGACCTTCCCATGGCGTATCGCATGCAAGAATGAGTCAACATATAAGCCTACTAAGCACTTTACTAGAAAACTAAGTCTGAAACTCCACGAAATGCAGGAAATAAATAAAAACCCCACTGCAGAAAATAAAAAACAACGTTCTATTACATTTGCTGGAAGTATGAACACATTATGTCAACACCTTTTCCACAACTGTGTTCCGAATTAAGAAATTTGTCTCTTTCATGTTAAGAAAATGAAAACAATGAGGTTCTGTTTTGTCTATCAGAAATCTGGCGATGATCTGCTTCCATACGCTATTAAGCGACTGCAACTCAATCATACAGGCATGCCCCGCAGAACGTCTCCCTGGTTAACGTTTTCCCCATAGAACGCCTCTTAGTTTTCAATACCCATACTTCACAGAACGTGCCTATCGCTCAATACAACGTTTTGCCCCACCTTTATACAGGAAAAATTCATATTAACGTTCCAAAAACGTAATACAACATTTTTAACAAAACTATGTGTAAGCAAACTGCACATGTTACTGCATACAAAGCAACTGTTTGTTAACCACATTGTTTTAAACATTTTGCACCTAACATGGTAGTTTGTTATTATATATAGGCGTTTTACTGTATTTTGTGGGCCGGGATAGCGTAGTCGGTATAGCGACTCGCTATGGGCTGGACGGTCCGGGGATCGAATCCCTGTGGGGGCGAGATATTCCGTACCCGTCCAGACCGGCCTTGGGACACACCCAGCCTCCTGTACAACGGGTACCGGGTCTTTTCCCGGGGGTAAGGCGGCAGGGGCGTGGAGCTAGCCACCCCACTCCCCTCTAGCGCCGAGGCTAACGAAAGGGAGAGCTATATTTCGACTCCCGCTTGGGCCTTAGGCCTGTATAGGGATCCCTTTACCTTATTTTTTACTGTATTTTAGTTACGTTTTAGGAAACTGGTTGGGGGGAGTTTGCGTTGACGTTATAACACATTATAATTGTTCCAATTTAAAATAATGGGAAACAGGCTCCCAGTTAGCGTTGTCGCGCAGACGGACTTTCAGGAACGGATTAGTGACGTAACGCGGGAGATGGCTGTATTAATATCGCAAGATCTCCGTTATGACTATAACAAAATAAGTTTGGAAATATAAACCTATCGGAATAATTCTGGTAGGTTCGCTTGTCAGTGCTGCTATACAGGGCCAAATCATTTTTGTTTCCTTATATCGAAAAGAGTACGGCTTACAGAGAAAGTGTACTGGACATTGAACATGTTTCATTATTCTCTGCAACTCTGGTTTGCTATATTTTTCGTTCAAATACATCTCCAGCCACTTAGCTTTACCCTGCCACTTGGCACTTCAGCACCCCAAGCGTGGGGTTCACTTCCTGTGAACAGCGGACAGATAATCAGGGACATTCGCTATATGCTGTTAAGCTATATCAGCTTTAGATCTGATGACTTTTGGTTAATACAATTTCTTCCATGTCTCTCTATCTCTCTCTCTCTCACACACACACAGCTCTTATCAAGTTTAAAGAATAGAGATAAAAACTCCTGTTGCCCGATTACAGATATACCACCTTACTGGAATCTTGGAGGGATGACCCATTTTTTGCAGAACACTACCACACGACAGGCCTATTTATGAGGCAGATAAAACTCTTCAAATGCAACAAATAATTTTAATTAACAGCAGGCAGGCAGAAGACGATTTGTACTTACGCCGGTAAGTACAAGTGCTGCGCGATAAATGTGCGTCGCAATGAAAGGATTATAGAAATGCAAAGATTCGTATTACCCGTGTTTCAGAAACACTTTTATGGCATTAGGCAAATTTTTGTTAATCTCAAATGTGGGGACTTTAAGAGGTTCGTCGCTACGTGTTTGTAGACAGTCGGCATAATGATGCAGTGAAAATGTTAATTTAATTAACACTAGCTTCTGGTTTTTAATTGACCAACAAATTGTTACTGGGCGTTAATTTCTAGAACATAGGAAATGTTTGGTTCGCAGAAGTAACAATGGCTACTACTCTACAAAATATTAAGTAAATAATCTGGCGGATACATCTGAGCATCTACACAATAAACGCACAAACACCTACGAACGCCATATGACATTTCAAGTAACACAGTTCATTATGCCAACACAATACCACACGAAACACACACACTGTGCAAAACAGCCCGACCTTCCTCACCACACTGCGGCTGTCGCTACAACACGGCCACAGCGCCTGCGCTTCAGCGCAGCCTGGGCGAAAAATCAAGAACTACACACGCATTCGTAATATTTCGTAACGATCGCACCACCTCAACAATTATACGCATACCCGTAACAACGATCTCGACATCCGTAATATGCAGTAAACTGAAAAACGGTAAGCCAATCAGTTTACGTCACGGCATTTTAATAAATGAAACAGAAACACAAAATGTGAAAACTGGTTGCCAACCTGAAACCATATAGACTAAAAGTTGTTTTAGAACCTCCAGGACCCCACGGCTGCCAGATATAATAACTTTCCGCACACTAGAACGATCATGAAGTCTGACTCACACAGACGGTGTCTTTGAACAAGTTGCACTTGACACCTGCTACATATAAAATTCTGCAGGGATCTGCTGAAGTGCAATAAAATCAAGGGCATGCAAAACCCAGGAAATGACAATTATGCCATCTAAAAAAATGTAGGTTGTAAGGTGCCTTATAAGAAAAATTTGGCAAGCCATACAAATATGGACATTTGAACATTAACAATATGAATACAGTAAGGCACACACATGATGAAAACAACTTGCACATGATACTTCACAGTGTCACACAGTAATGTCACACACGTGACACCATGGTAGGTGTGATGCATTAGTCACTGCATACTCACATAAAAAATCTCCAATATATTTTAAATTTTAAACTGCAAAAGGGGGATGAGGGGATTGCTAGTCACAAAATATTGATTCCAAGCTGGTGATGTATTTTGATAATGACACAAGAAGTTAGGCAGTCTACAGTACTTGCAAGATGTTCTCACAGCAGTGCTGCTGAAGACTCAAGTCTTCTGGAAAATAATGTGGCATTTTTTGTGCTCGTAGTTTCCTACATTTTGAAAGATCATGGTGCCTTCATCTCCAAGCTTATGCAGTCCAAGAAGAAGCCAGTTTGACCCAGAAATGAAGAGGCAATTTCTGCAAAATGTTGGAAACCACTCACCCACCAACACAGTGCTCTCCCACAGCACCTGAAGAGTTCAACAAATAGGACTTATTTATTGAACCAGTCAAATAGTATCATTTGTTCCTTTTGCTTCTTCTTCTTTTCCCACCTTGAGTTATCGGACGGCATTGCTCAGTTTCAACTTTGTTGCTCATTACAACAGTCTCCTCAAAACCAAATTGGCACATGCACATTCTGTCTGCTTCTGGTCCTCCAGCAAGTCAAAGAACATTGCCTTATCTTCTGTAACTTCATCTTTTCCCTTTTCCATGTCTTCTCATGGCCTGCTCAATTGCTGGTCCAACACCTGGTTGACTGTGTGGACTCCACAAACCATAAGAGTGCAAATATGTCATATACTTCCAAACCGCACTCCAAGAGGTCACAAACTACACCAATGATTTTGTTCATCTTCCTTGAGTTTCAGTGCATTGTGATCATTGCTGACAAGACCAAATGGAAAACCACACTTTAAGTATGGTTCTTGATACAAATTGGAGTCACCATCTTCCAGGCTTCTGCCATGAAGTGCACAGCACACTAACTTCACACATGTAGCACCTTGCAGCAGTCCATTATCTATGATGGTGAGTCTTTTGAATTAACTGCTTCCTACAGTGACACTTGAATAAATGAATAATCCCCAAATCTAAAAGCTGTATGTAGCTGGCACATAGAGTATGCTGGAAGAAACAAGACTCCCAGGTTTCTGAGAAATATTGTGTTCTTCAAGTAAATGGCACAGTGAGCAATGAAAAAGTAAGGTTCTTTAATCTTGAGTAACCATTTCGATGCCAGTTTTCTAAGGTGATATTCAAATACCATGGTCGTCATCCAAAAATATGTACTAGCATCATATTTTGTGGGCAGGTTTAATATTCTTAAAACAACATGGACTTTAAGTGGTGGTAGTTTATTACTATCATCAGCAGCACTGTAAGCAATTAGAACTGTAATCTGCTGTTCTGATTTTGTTTCAGAGACACTACATCCACATCCTTCCATGGACCATTCAGCAAGAGTAAATTCCAGGTCCTCCAGTGGTGAATGTTTCAGTGATCTGCACTGATTGCAGAAAGGCCCACATTAATTTCTTTCACCTGTTCCACCGTTTCCAAAATTATGTTTAATGTTTGCACCACAAGTCATCTGTGGTACCAGGTCAACAAGGATCCCAGTATACCAAATTTAATTCACAGTGAATTATTTCTGCTTCCCTTCACACATACCTAACCCCTTGCTGTAAAGTTGAACTTAGTCCACAATACAATTTGGTCTTCAAAACTGATTATGTGCTCTCCACTGACCGCTAACATGCAGAATACAAACCATGACAACAAATCAGAAATCAACACAACTGATCACAATCAACTAAGGTCAATCTGCAGTCCCACAACCTGAGCCTTCTGCCAACTAACTAACTAACTAACTAACTAACTAACTAACTAACTAACTAACTAACTAACTAACTAACTAACTAACTAACTAACTAAACTAACTAACTAACTAACACCATGGAACAGAGTCCTTACTGATAAGCTTACAGGTTATCAGCTAATCAAGAAATTGCCTGCATTTTATGGAACCTGAAGGTGCATCATATTCAGAACAGCCCACCACCTGTCCCTGACCTCAATCCAGTCCATGCTCCCCCACTCCACTTCTTGAAATCAATTTTAATAGCACCCTCCCACCTACGCCTACATCCTCCAACTGCTCTCTTTCCTCAGTTTTTCCCACCAAACCCTGGACCCACCTGTACTGTCTCCTATACATGCCACATGCCCTGCCCATCTCATTCTTCTTGATTTGATAGACCAAATAATATTTGGTGAGGTGTACAGATCATAAAGCTCCTCGTTATGTAATCTTCTCCACTCCCCTGTTACTTCGTCCCTCTTTGGCCCAAATATCTTCCTTAGCACTCTATTCTCGAACACCCTCAACCTACAGTCCTCCCTCAGTGTGAGAGACCAAGTTTCACACCCATATAAAACAACAGGAAAAATTATTGTTCTGTATATCTTAATCTTCATATTTTTGGATAGCAAACCCCAAAAACAAAAGATGCTGCATCAAATGATAACACACATTTCCTGACATCAATTTGCTCTTAACTTCATGAATGGAATTTTGATTTGTTATGGCTGTTCAAATACATCTGAACTGTTCCACCAATTCAAAGAATTTATTATCTATTTTTATGTTAATATTTTGCCCTGCATGCTGGCCTCAAGACATGACCATATACCGTACTTAGTTTTCCCAGCATTTACTTCTAGACCAGTCTACTTACCAATGACTACTGAAGTTTCTGTGTTTACTTTATAGTATGTACGCTTCCACCCAATATATTAAAATCATCAGCATAACTAGAAGCTGATGTGTACTACAGTGGAACCTCGATGCATTGTTCCCGTTACAATCGTTTTCCCTTAAATTTCGTCTGTCTTGTTTGGTCCCGGCATTAGCCCCATATAAATAACACTATTTTTTCCCGCCTCCATCGTTCCTCGAACTATTGTTTTAACGCACTGATCGTTGAACAATCACGGTCCTGATGCAACAATTTCCCACATTGATCGTTTTTGGAAAATTGAAACGATGATTTAGTAGCTTATGAGGGGTGAATGCGTGATGACCTCCAATTAGCTCAAAAAAATTGAGGGTGCGCAAGTGTGCCATGCTCTCTTAACGTCCTCGCCGCCGGCTGCAACTGCAGATCGTATCTCCATCCTTTTCTTTCGGGCTACAGCAGCAGTTGAGTGTTTTACTCCCACTCTCTTCATTCTACTCATTTCCCTTACCAAACAGCCGCGTTCCGCGTAAAGCCGCAGGCCATCGAATATTGTTTTCGAAAAGCTGGCTACGGGCGTGGCCAACTCTCAGGTGTTAGTCACGTCGTAATGAGGAATGAAGATGATGATGCTTTTCAGCACGACTGGCAAAAGTTCAGTGGCATGGATAGTGAGACATTTGACGAGTACGTCTCTGTGGACAGTCACCTGGCGACCAGCGGTGTTAATACGGTGGATGAGCTATGCGAGAGCCATGTGGGAGCCATTCTGATACAAGGGGCAGAAGAGGAAGCGGAAGATACCGAACCCGAAGTTGTGCCGAACTTTGCCGAAGCGCTCATGAAAGTGAAGTCGTTTGTTTATGCGCACAGCACTAGTGATGGTGACCGTGATAATGTTCCAAGCTTGGAGAGCTCGTTCTTTGAATTAAGACGCAAAGTTTCTACAAAACAACTCAATTACAGAGGTTCTTCAGAAGAATTAGCAGTTTTAATGATGAGTTGTATCATGATATTGTCACTAAATAGAAGTCATTAAATATTTATTTGTAGTTTTTCATGGTTTCCCGTATTCATGGTTTTTGTTTCCCATCCCGTTCAAAAACGATGCATGGAGGTTTCACTGTATTTAATTTCAACCCCTCCTGGTTTGCCCGAACCTTCCTAACGGCATAGTCTAATGCAAAGTTGAAAAGCAATGGCGATAAAGCATCTCCCTTTTCAAACCATTCCTAATAGAAAATGTGTGAGACAAATGTTTGCCTACCTGGACTCTGCTATAGGTTTTATTTAGACACTTGCTTATTAGCCTTACTACTTTCATATGGATACCAAACTCAATGAGAATACTATACAAGACCTTCCTCCTACAACTGTTGCATGGACAGTAACTGTTTATATGATGATCTAAATTGTATACTAAATAGATGTGTCAACGGAAGTTAACCAGATTAACGCACTGGTCAGGTGCATGAATGGTATATGATTACTGTTCCTCCAACCATACCCTGAGGACACGACATGGTGTTGACTTATCACAGGCTTCTGCCATCAATACAGAAATATTCTAACAACTATTTCAACATGTACCTCAGAAGAAACGCCACGAGGTGTCACAAGCTCAGGACCTTCTTTTTTGTAGTACAAGCAGATGACCATCTGCCATTTTCACTGAACAGCGGGGCAATGCATAAGTACTTACATTTGTCAAATTACCTTCAATATTAACAGTGTTTCTTGACTTAAAAATTCTGACAGAAAGCTATGAAACATAAAATTGGGGAAATTCTCCTAGTGAGGCCTAGGAAAATGAGGTGCGTGTTCTAGGATGTCAAGTCAGGAAATATAAAATCCTTTAAAATTTAACAATGTTCTTCCAGACCTTACAGAAAGTCTGTAAAATCGCGTAAAACATAAAAAGTGGCAACACGAAATGGAAATATCACAGCACACCGTGTTTCATACTGTTTTAAAGAGCAGCTTCATTCTGTAATGGAAAACACAGAAGTCTGAGTAGTCTTTAATCTGTTACTTCGTGATCATGACTATCATTTGTGCTTGTGAACTTAGCATGAAAGTTTTCTGTTCACAGTATAACACAGCCACGTATAAAAGCAATTCTAATGAACCTGCAAAGAGAGTTAGGTTGTTGAAACCAAGTCACATGTCTGAACTGATTATGGACATTGACAGTGACGAGTCAGAATGACAGTGTGACTGCGGAAGATAAGACAGGTTATGAAGAAGCTGAAACTGAGCAGCTGTTAAAACAGAAGCCTGAACCCATGCATGGTCATCATACAGCAGCATATTCCACTGCTGTAGTGCCATACAGCTCCAGTTCACCCAGTGCCTCTGAAGAAGAGGTTAATGCCAGTGCTTTGAAGAAGAGGATGACGAACAGAGTAGGCCAGATTGACAGACACCACAAGAGCCAGCCACCTCATAGTGGACACTACACCACTGAACCCAAAAGAGTGAAGTACACACCTATACAGGCAGTCCTGGGGAAAGAAGAACAATGAAACACCACACACAAATGACAGCTCCAGTCCACTTAGTGTTTTCTTGTTGTACTTTGCAGAAATTATTACACTGCTAGTGGTGGAGACTAACTGGTATTATCACAATTTCATAGACAGCATTGACGATGGACCTTCCCCTTTACCTGACGTTACTGACATCCACACCTGTTGGATGGATATCAAGGCCACACCACACGCAGCCACAGTGTCTGCTGACGTTCATGGCTTCTGCGTTTGATACCCACATAAACCTGATAACAGTGCGCACCTCTTCTCGTGCCTGCTTGTTCAGTAGGATTGCCAATTTCCAACTGACACTGCACTGGCACTGCTTGCCTGCATTGGTGAAGATACCTGTCACCTAACATTGGGACCACCTAACACTGTACAAGAACATAACAGCTTGGTGCTAAGATTATTTATTTCACAGGAATAAAATTGGGAACTTGCCTTCTGACTCATCCTTGTATTAAACCACTGTGAGGGAATGACAACCGAGACCCTTGACAAGTAATGTGGTCCACATACTTGGCAATAATGAGCTTCACTTGTATGTTTTCAATTGTCTCTCCCATTTTACTTCCAATTGACTCCAGGGAGTAGACTTTCTATATAACTTACTTAGCTTGAGGTAACTACTTGCTATCAATATATCATTTCTTTGATTTTCAATAAATTGCTAGTCCACCAAAGAAGCAAGCCATTTCAATGCCCATACAACATAGTTAACAAAATACAAGACACATATGCTTGGAATCTGGTGCAGTGGGAAGGTAGGCTTAATGAGTTCTGGCCCCAAGCCCCTGTTGTAATGTAAATTAACATGTTCAGACATCAAAAATCAATAAAACACCATATTTTCAAAGATATTGATTACTGTTACAACACTGTACACAGTAAATAATGAATATCTTCAAAATTGTTCAAACATGTTAATAGGCTTGTAAACTACTGTACTGTATATACATGAGAGAAAGCCAAGGTTGTTTTGCTGATCCATGAACCACAGGCGGTTAAACAGGGACTGTTTCATGCAATAATTACTGTGTTTTCAACTCAGAACCTCCCGTGCCTTCAACACTAAACACCGTTAATAATAGAGTCACATTCAGCTGATCATAAATAAAATAGAATACTTTCACTTTACCTTCCAACATGTTTATGTGTACGCGCAGATCTGGCTCGGTGATCCCTGGCACAGTGATATGCGTGGCCTCCTGCTGACACGAAAGTGGCACATGAGGATGCAGGTGACGGAAAACTGACCAGCGTGTCACTGTCTGAAGTTGGAGACACTGCGGTCACCAGTGTGTCACTGTCTGAGTCTGCAACCACAAGGGTTCATAGAATATTGTTTCAGTAACTCGTCAAAAAGCAGAAATGAAGAGGCCTAAGTCTTTCAGACTAACAGAAGGCTGGGATAATGAAAAGTACATCCGCCATAAAAATATGATCACGCAACCCTAGCCTGTCTTCTTTCCATCTGAAGATGTGTTCATGGAATCTGTGGCTGAGTAATAAGGACTTTGCTTTTCTTGAGCTTTCCATGAAAATTCTGTACTAGTAGCATACTTCACCACATAATTCTTAAAACTGTACAGTCTATGGAACCCTTATGTTCTGTTTCAAAATGGATAACAGATACCAAATCGTAGTAAAGTGACGTATTCCTCCCTGAAGATGGCAGCTCATGGAAACATGTTGGAGGGAAGATAGAGAATAAAACATAATAAACTAGCAACAAATTGTGCATTTAGTTGGTCTTCATTTCTGAAATTACATCATAGTATATTGCACAAATTCCACTACATGTGTATAAAATATGACACAAACACAATACTTAAGGTTAGAACGATTCATTCACCTTCTCCGTATATACTACAGCATTTGAAGAAAAGCAGACACCATAACTCCGTATGACAGACTCTACCTGAGATCATGTTCTTTCATTCCACACTTGCAAATGAAGTGTAACAGTAAGTGAAGTAACGAACGTACCTGCTTCAAAAGCATCATAAAACTCATCATCAGACGTATCATAGAAGCGTGGACTGCGTGGACTGCTTATTGGGCGGTAGCGCTGTTCCTGGTGGGATGGACTAGTGGACAGATGTGAAGCCATTGACTGTTCCAGTTCATGGTGTTCCTTCGCAAGTACATTTAGTGCTTCTTCAAGGACTCTGCACTTCTCTTGCTCTTGTTTCAGTTGCAGAACTCGTACCTTTAGAACACACAACTCTACGTCCTTAATGAATATGTGATTACACAAACACTGGTCACTCTTCTGTTGCAACATGTAAGAGCTTTTCAGCCTGCTAAACGTGTTCATCTGCTTATGGCA
>BLKM01000895.1:1303444-1390897 GCA_013340265.1 Coptotermes formosanus
CTACTATAACACACATTCATGTACACCATGAGTCAATACCTCATTCACTTGTGCAACACCTTGTCTATTAATGAATACCACAAAGAGATATTTCCAAACTAGGTTGACTGATAGGGTTGTTAGTGCAAAACATATGTGCTGCCTCTTTAAATTTCCTGTATATGGTGTCCGGCTCAGATTGTAATATGTTCGTATTAAATTAAGCAATCCTAAACCTGTTTCAAAACTGGCATCACATGCTTTTGAGGAAGGTCATAGGATCAGTACTTCTTCTTTAGGGTCCACTTTAATTTTTCCCTCCCATCTACTAGCTTTCCCAGATGGTCACTTCCCTTTGTGTGTTACGACTAGAGTTTTGTATGCACTGCACATCTCACCAAACATGTGCTACTTGCCCTGCTCATCTCACACACCTTGATTTAATGATGCTAAGTGAATATGGTATAAAAGATGCCAAACTGAATGGCAGAAAGCATTCTAAAGTTTAGCCTGGTCTTAATCACTTTAAGCTTATACTTCTGATATGTTATGTTGAACCAAAACATTTGAACTTTGCAACATTTTTAAAGGATTTATCGGCTATCTCTATATCACAATTTTGACCAGCCTAATACAATCTGACTCTGACCTAAAAATGTCTCCTTGTAACTTATAAGCATACTATTCTTGTCATTTTCTAAACAGTTAGAGAAACTAAAAAGTAACAAGTATATATACCTGTACATACAGAGATCAGGACGTTTCATGATAAACGGAAGACCGAAGACCTTCAAAATATTTTAGAGGAAAAAAGTAAAGATAACTGTGTGACCTGTGACCATTTACATAGGTAAATCACCTTTCATACAAATATGAGCATTTTCTGTGAAGTGCTGAATTCAAAACTACCATGCAATCCAACTTGCTCACCAGAATGGCAGTACCAGTGATACCATCACAGCAAAGGCTGTTCTTTGACAGTGCTTCAACAATGGAAACGCTGTCAGTCAGTTGGCTTTCCAGCACTTTGTGATGTGCAGCAGCTGTTTGCAAGGAATCCTGTAACACACAGAAGTCTTCTCTATAAAGCACACTGCAGACAAGGTGATGTGACATTATTAAAAACTACCTGAGAATAATCTTAATGTTACACACATTCCACGCAGTTGTCTTACATATTCAAGTTTTACCTCCAACAACTACACAAAGCAATTACTTTCTCTCTGCTCCTACACATATACAATATGCTGCTTATGTCTTTGTGACATTGGCTGCCTGATGATAGCCATAATACGTAGCCAAAACCTGTAGGAGCATAAAAAAATTGATTTGTGCAGCAGCTAGAAGTAAAACTTTGTATGTCTAGCTGAGAATAATTAGACCTAAGTCAAAGGAAGTAACAAAAGGGTGGAAAAAGTTACATATTGAAGAGCTTCATAACTTTTATTCTTTACCAAATATCGTTACTTTCACACACCAAGGAGGGTGAAACTGGTACAGCATGTAGCATGTATTGGCAAGCTCAGATTTTTAGTTTTGAAAATCCATGTGGATGAACAGTGATTTTTTTTATGCCTGCGGGCCAGGAACCACAATGGCTGCCCCTAACATAAATCAAAAACTTTAAAAAATCACATCTATTAAATTTACTTTTTTGGCTCAGTAATTTAAAATATATGGAGCCCAGAAAATCAGAATTTTTCACTTAAAATACTCATTTTTCCACCCATTTTACTGGAGGCAGCCATACCACTACTCCCCTCCAGCTAAACCCCTGGGGAAGAGAACTTATGACATGGAAGAATAATATTAAAGTGGACCTTAAAGAGACAGAGCACGAGTGTGTGGACTGGATTAAACTAGTTAGCCCAGAATGCAGTGGCAAAGTCTTGTGAACATGGTAATGGAACTTCAGATTACATGTATGGGCAACGCTAAGGAATTTCTTGACTGGTTTAGGTCTCTGCTTCATGCAATTAAAGGGTCGGGCTTTGTAAGTTTCCATTCTATTAGTGACACCAACACATGTGTTTATACTGTCACTATATTGGAACAGATTCAGTTTGTCCAACCGACAATGCCTTACCAGTTGTCACCAGACTAAAATACATGGCATCATCACCACATACTTATCTTCTATTTTTACAACAATTTACCTTAGCAATAGTTGCACATTTTTCACACACCTATCTAGACCCACATACAAAATTTCACAGACTGGCAGACGTGTCATTCATAACTCTCAAGTTTGGTACTGTTGCGGCCAGGCATTAAAAGTATCGATGACATTATGCTAATATTAATATTTATGAGAAGACTCCAGACAGAGACGCCACTTATGGCATGTTGTCATTCTATCAAGGTCAGTATCTGATAGCAATGTAGCTATCTCTCCAAAACTTTTCAAGTTGCTGAGCTTAGATACTGTCAATGAAGTTTGTTTTTAAAAATCTCCCATTTAAATCCCAAATGGGCTATATACTAGCAAAAAATAAACTTAATAACAAAATATGCAACCACCAACTCAGTGACCAAAGGTTATGACATGTGAATATTATTTTACATCGCTCTTTAACAATACAATTTCCACGCACTTACCTGCATTGAACCAAGAGGTTTAATATCATGTTCTTCTTCATCACTATCATCAAACTGTACATGTCCCTGAGTGAGATAGTGAGTACTGAATGCTGCATGCTCTGTGAAAGCATTGATCCATTTCTGAAAATCAAAATGCAGCATAATGTGCTTGTACAGTTTCTTAGGTCCCAGCGCAAATGCTACAAATATTAAGTTAAACAACTGAAATATATCCTTTCCATACATACTTATATATGAAATTTAGTACCCTTTGATTTAATATGGTTTATGCAATTGAATAAAAGCAGATGGAGTGGGCCCTCAACATGCATGGAGTAGAAAACAAGCGCACACACACATAGTTAGAATTTCTTATGAGTGAGAAACCTCAACGAAAGATACCCCTTCAGTGACATAAGACAGGTTGGATATCAGAGTATTTCACACATTTCAAAGACCACTAAACAATACAGTTCATTCATCTGAAATTACACCAGCTCTTAAATGTAAATGTTACTATGGTAAAAATTACAATTGCTGTACCATTTTTCAAACAGCCCTTCAAGAAAGCCTGCTCAGGATTTTATGCAGTGTGATAGTCCGACATATTCATACTTCATGGACATAAAGAGAAAGTGACATTTCAGTAGAGATCTGCAATCACACATTCTTTTTGACAAGGAGTGCTCACTTAGTAAAATTATTGCATACAGGTCAGACAACAAGTGACTGATTCAGAGGACAGGGTGGGTATAATTACAGTGTACAACATGCTAATGATCTATAAAGAGGAATTGAAATTTGACACAGGTGTTGTAAGTTTAGTGTACTACTTGTGATCAGCACTGTTGGAATTGTGCATCATGTGTTCATTCCACAGGGGTGACGTGTGAAGGATCACCACTATACAGAATTCTGTGGCATGTGAAGGTTATGTATGGTGAAAACATCCTGAGAAATGTTGCAGCGGAGCTGGACTTCTTTACCATGGCAACATCCTTGCCCATTTTGCTTGGTCTGCACACAAATTTCACTATTGTTCTACCACAACCCTTTTTATAGATCTAGCCATGTGTCCTGACTCAGTTTCCAAAAAATATGTCAGTATTAAGGGGGAGGAGATCTGATGACATGATCACGATCATGGAAAAACTGCAAATTATACTCATGGAGCTTTCCATTTCCAGGATGTGACACCATGCAGTTTGGCATCTACCCACCAGACTACACAGTATCACAACCCAAAAGCCAGTGATCTTCACAGTCACCACCATGAGAACCTTAAAAAAAAACACACACACACACACACACACACATGCGCGCGCGGAGTTCAAGACATAAGGCTACCAAATATGCTTCAATGATAGAATAAACAGATGGACATGCATTATCAGGTCACAGGGAACAACTTGACACAGCCATGATGTACATTACCACAAAGAAAAAATTTCAAAACGTGTCACATGTTTTACAGCACATTTCTATAGTATTATGCATATGCTGTAATTATGGTTTCATGTCACTTTCTTATGCTTCAGTAACGATTCCTATATCATGTTCCTGAATGTATAAATTATAATAATGAAAATAACATTCCTATGTACTAAATCCATGATGATTTACAAATACATAACACACATAATGACAATCCATGGGTACATGTTTCAAGATAAAATAACAAACACACCTGCCTACTTATCTGTCCCGTAGTCTCACCATAGTTGACAACACTCAGCCTGTGGACAGCACTATCAGAGAAGTGTACCACAAATGTTGATGTATCACATTCCAATGGTAGAACATTTGCTCCATCTAAATATTTGAAGTCCTTTCTTCTAAAGCCTGTTGCTGCATCTGCTCGGCTGTTGAAGTAAGTTAAAACTCCTCGTTCTAAGACGGCCTGGAAACCAAATATGTAACAATTATCAACACATCCAAAAAAATAATTTCTCCAAAAAACTTGTAAGAACTGTCTTTCTTTGCATGTTTTAATATATATGGAGAGACAAAAAGTATTGCAAATTAATAACTATAGTCCTTGCCAATCCACTTTAACCTTTAAAAGCCTAGCGGTAACTTTACTTACCACCAGGTTTAATATTAAAAAATTCTACGTGGTATCCACAATGCGTTTATGTGTTTTGTGCGGATCTCAGAACAAACAGCAACTTTTGCCTTATAAAACATTAAGAGACTGGTTTTTATAACTGAAGTGGAGAGTGTTTACAGCGCGGTACGCACTGAGTCCTTATATAAAACAGATACGCTTCGTCTTTAAAGGGTTAACATGTAAGCAGTATGCAAATTTATATAATCCCAAAGAACACAGAATGGGAACACAAAGCAACACATCCTACGTGAGATGCTGTCACATAGTACTACAGTTCACAGCTGGGAGCCATATTGTTTCCTGCATGTACAGCTATAGTAATATCTTATTTTGAAACATCCAACATATAGAAAAACAATCAAATAAGACCAGATTCCATCACTTGGGAAGTTGGTAACATTCCATCTAACTTCTCTCATTAAATCCACATCTAAAACATAATTTGGAACTTGCTAAAATTTGTCTGCCCACTGATGTACATTGAAAACAAAAGGTATTAAATATTTCACATTTATAATGTTTTATGAATTATTAAAACATTTCAAAAAATATATAATGCCATACCACTAGAGCTCAAGGTATACAACATTCATAATATAAGTAACGTACTAGAAGGGCACCTGGCCTGAGAGTTTGAAAACCACACCATACTAGCATGACATTTAGCGGTTGACATGCTGAGACAGTAACATACATGTATGTACTCAACAAGTATTTTAACATGTACAGCAGTTTACCAGACTGGTTGCAACAGAAACTGTATCAGTACAGTACCTGCTGCAAACAGCCCCTTCAGTAAAACACAGATGACTTGCAACCATCAAGAAAATGTTAAATTTAGGTACAAAAATGAAAGAATATACCATCATACAAGTTCAGCATTGTTTACCAACGTGATATGTGTACTGTTAACGCTTCATGCTTGAACTGTATAAGGCTGCCTAGTGGTGCAAGTGATCGACACAGACTGCTCTATATATTATTACAGTTGACCTTGGTTATACCAGCCTCGGTTATAACAGACTTCGGCTATAACGGACGTTTTTATCATTCCCTGACCGTTTCCCTATGCTTTATCACTGTAACTACCTCGGTTACAATGGCCTCTCATAGGATCTTCAGTCACATCGGATTCCCCCGACGTTCCCCAACAGTTGATTTTCCTCGGATATACATTTTTTTTTGTAAAATAATCTACAGTTCACAACGGTTACTGTGTGTTCGAGCGCAGACGGCTCACTCGTCACATTGACATGAAGACTGCATATGTAATTTTATAGCACTTTGCACCCGGAGACGCCGTGAAGATTTGTAAATTGTGCACTCTGTTTGGCTTTCCTAAGGACAAGGTCAAACCATTACTGGTTATGATGGATAAGGCGGGGAAGTCGCTACCTGATAGTTTCTGTTGTACATGTACCAGCGGGAAAGTAATTGCCATATGCAAGCATTTTCATGGCGTTTGGGGGCAGAGTGCCCTGTCATAATTCAATTGTGGCTTGACTTTGGTGCATTTACTTTTAACCTTTTAGGTGGCGAATTTGTAAGCCTTTTACTGTACATAAACAGCACACACTGTCCAGCGAAGAAGTGATACATATGAGTACTGGCCGACCAGACAGGTGCAAATTCGTATTTACAAATTTTGAGCTCTGTTGTACAATATGGAAGGTGCGTAAAGGAGGGGAGCATTCAGGCATCTTGGTGTGTGGTGCTTCCGTGACTTAGGCTACTTCAAGAATTGTATTGCACTTGTGTCAGTTGGTTCACTGTGATCTGTTGAAACTAGCAGAAGTTACGTTAATTTTGGCGCACACATCTGTACATAGCAAGTACGTACACTGTAAGTTACATAACTCCTACACATCCACCAGTCGTGCACTGGCTTAAATTTGTTGCAGGCCAAGACGTAGTGTGTTTAACTTTTCTTCATTTTGCAGAGCAGCGTTTAAAACCACTTTTCACTTTTTCGCTTTACAGTTGTAAAACCATGAAGTGCCTGAAATTGTTTCCTTCTGGGAAAGTAACAGACATTTAAGTCAAAGGGATATTGCTCTACACTTTGGAATTCCAACCAGTACACTAGGAGATATGTTAAAATCATCATCATCCAGTAGTCTGTCTAATGACAGGTCCAATGCCTCTTCCAAAATGATTCCTCCACATAGTGCTATTTAGAGCTTCCTCCTTCGAATAAGAGTATCCTCGCCTGTCCTTAAGTTCATCCAGTAGCCCCTTACATCTTCTGCCTCTGTCTTGTCACTTCCATCTCTCCCTTTATCTTTTCTTCAATAACCCGTTGTAGAAGGCAGTTTCTACACAATATGTGGCCAATCCAGTTAGCCTTCTGTTTTCTTATTTCATGTAGGATATTCCTCTGCTCATTGACACTTCTTCATTTCTCACATGATCAGTCCAACTGATCTTCTCCATCCTTCTCCAGCACCACATTTCAAAACTTTCCAGGTGTTTCTGATCTACTAACCAAAGTTTCCAAGTTTCAGCACCATACAAAGCTATACTCCAACTGTAGCATTTTACTAGTTTCTTCCTCAAATTTAAATCCAATGTGCTGGTAAGAAGAGTCTTCTTCTTGTTAAATGCCGCTTTTGCCATGGCAATCCTAGCTTTAATTTCACAAGTACACCTTCTGTCGTTTGTTAACACACTACCAAAATATTTAAAACATTCTACATTCTCCAATTGTTTTTGGTCTATCATAATTGTTACTGGGGATGTTTGTCTTGAAATTCTCATGACTATGCTAAAAAGTGCAACAAAAATTAAAGAGTCTTTTGAAAACAGCAGCTATAGTGCTGACGCAAAGCAATACAGGAAGACCCGATTCGACGACGTCGACGTAGCTTTGCTGGCCTGGTTTAAGGAAACAAGAATGAACAATCCTGAGGTGGCCATAAGTGGTTGGGTGCTGCTGGAAGAGGCAAATAATTTTGGGAAAGAGTTAGCTCACAGTGAAGACAGTATTTCCGCAGCCTGGATTGATCTATGGAAAACTCGTCACAACACTATGTCTAAGAAAATGTGCGGCGAATTGGCTCCTGTTCGTGAAAGTGAGTTACTACTGCATGAATGGAAGGCCACAAAATTAAGGCAAATTTTAGATACATTTTCATTGCATGACATTTACAATGTGGATGAAACAGGACTCTTCTGGAAAACATTACCTGATCGCAGTCCGGCTTTTAAAAATTAACATGTTTCAAGTGGTAAATTGTCCAAAGAAAGAGTGACGTGTTTAGTTTGTGCTAGTATGGCTGGAGAAAAGTGCCATTTCTTGTGATAGGAAAGTACACAAAGCCACAGGCTTTCAAGCGTGCAAATAGGCTGCCTGTTGAATACAGGGCCAATCAAAAAGCATAGATGACTTCCATGTTATTTGATGTGTGGCTGCTAAAATTTGATAAGCGTATGAGGGCCGAAAAGTGCAATGTCGCTCTTATTCTGGACAACTGTGCAGCTCATTCTGTAAGCACAGCTGCTGTGAGAAATGTCTCAGTTTATTTCCTGCCTCCTAACACAACGTCTAAAACTCAACCGATGGACGCTGGCGTAATTAAAAATTTAAAGCTACATTATTGCAGTCAATTAGTGAGCCAGTGATTAGCTGCTCATTAAGAAGGAGTTTCATTTCAGTTCGATATTCTCGATTCAATGCGACTCTTGTGTCGCGCTTCGTAAATTGTAGAGCCAGAAACAATCATCAACTGTTACAGGTCAGTGGGACTTCATACTGGTGACAGAAATGAAGAACAAGGTAAGACAAATGATTCATCAGATTTTCCAAGCTCTGACTCTGACAAAAATGACTGGGATGCACTTACATGCTGCATTTCCATTCCTGACAGAGTCAACTTTCATGACTACGTGTCTATTGATGATAATGCAGCAGTTTCAGAGGTGCCCAGTGATTGCGACATTGTTGCTGCTGTGCCTGACCGTGCCGTAACTGATGATGGCGATGATGAACGTGAAATCGGTGCGTGTGAATTAGAAAGTGAACGCCAAATTGTGACAACAAAGGACGCTCTGAGAGCTTTCAAGGTAAGTACACAGTATTATGCTGCACATGGTGCAGATGATAATTTGGATGTTAAACTGTACTCTATTGAGAAGGACCTCCAAAGGTGACTGTCCAACGCCAAGAAGCAAACAAACATCACTGACTTTTTCGCCCTAAAACAAAATAATGTGTAGTGTGTGCTTTTGGATGTGCCAATAAAACTGAAAACCTGAGTAACTTAGGTAGTATTAATTCAAATGTTATTTTAAACGTAATTTAACCGAACCTCGGATACAACAGACTTCAGCTATTAGGGATCTTTTTAGGACTCCCCTTGGGATCCGTTATAACCGAGGCTGACTGTATACTCCATATAATCTTGCAGCCACCAGGCAGACAGAGAAGAAAGAAGGAATCTGAGGCAACAGAATACAAAATGTGAAACTAACCCATATAGGTTTCCATCCTAGAAATCTTGATCTCTTAAGCAGCTGACCTTCAAATCGCGTCGCCGACTTCTGTAACTGTCTGACAGGACGAACACACAACACTTGCTGCATCTGTGCATCTCGTGCCAGCTCTACTGCCGTCTGTCCTGGTGTATGACACAAAACAAGAAGACTGCATGCACAATAATGTGCCAACAACAGCAAAAATTGTGTAACACAGTGTGCTGCCAATATTCACCCCTTTTCTGTAACATACTTAACATGAATTCCATGATTTATGTTTCCTCTTGGTTTAGTTACTGGCACTTTACCAGTTAAACCGAACATACAGGAGTGAATGGCAGTATAACTATGAATAATTTGTTGGAAAGGGCATGGAAGTATTTGTGACCTATTTTTTGGGTAGTCCAAGTATTTGCCTGAGTAACTGCAGAAAACCACAATAAAATATGAAAGGACACCCAGCCTCCCAGCTGTGATTCAAATTACTGCATAAATCTTACACAGAAATTTGGTAGTCTTTAAAGGCAGCAAACAAGTAAAATGTTCGCAAACATTTAGAAATGTAAATTGCATCTGTCCATGAAATCACAACATTGAATGAAAGCAGACAAAAGACTACCACTTCAAGTTGATCTCTTTAATATTATTCTTTTCAGTATGGGTTTTGATCTCACTGAATTTGTACTTCAGGTATTCCCACCTTTCATCACTAATAATTAGAAAACATTGACGTCTTAATTAATGACCAGTGTAAGAAATAAAAGGTGCTAATCTTACCAAGCCCCACACAGTGCACCAACGGTTTATGGTCACATCAAGACACCTTACATGCAAATTACCAAATTACTACACATCCTCTTTTTAGAGGTGTGTACACACATACAATTACACCACTTCTTGTTCAATTGACAATTTAATAAACATCATACAATTCACAGTTATCCACCCATGTTTATCACAATCTGTATCCTATAAACTAATAAACAAAGCAGATAAGTGTAAATGCAGCAGTTGTTTTAGGTAGATCAACTTTGAAAACCCGTCAATTTTGGTGAGATAAGCACGGCTTCAAGTCTACACAAAATTCTTTCCCATTTTTTTTCCCCATAAGAAACGCAATGGTACTGTCATAACAGTGACTACATTTTCACTGTGACCATGCTAATGAAGTTTGTCCCCAAGATCACAAAACAGACATATGTGTAAGTCCTTACTGAAGACATGCTGCATCTATGTAACAAACTAAAACAAGGATAATAATTCCTGAAATTGCAATGCAGGTTTTTCTACATGGGCAGAGTAGTACTAACATACTATATTTTTCTACATGGGCACATCAGTTATAACACATTATTAAACTGTATGTTTAGCAAAGAATGATAACTTCATTTCCAGGAATACTTCTATGACTGCAAAATGCGACTCAATTAAGTCCAAACAGTTTATATGCCAGGTAAAAGCTGTAGACTATCAAAATATGTAGAACCTTGAAATGAATGTCATACTCATATTTTGAGTGGATGGATGCAAACAGTACAGCACTGGGTTACGTGAAACTCGGTAGTGTGGCCTAACCTAATTTTACCAGGGATTTTTAATCTTTATGTAGAACATCATATTGTGTTATATAATGTCATAAAGCAGTATTTAATCAGGGATTAGTAATTCTGTAAATAAACAGGAGCTTATGATTTAACCTCTATAACAACCATGAGTCAAACATCCCAGAAGGCTTAATACTTTCCAAATAAGCAACTTGATAAAATAACAACAAATAATGAATCCTAGGACACACGAGCTTTGTGCATGGAATATGCCATTTCTTCAATTCACATTATAAGAAATACACTCTTCCTCCATTTTAAATGCTGTGCTTCTAATAAAAAGGTAAAGCAATCCCATTACAGGCCTGGACAGGCCCTTAGGGTTCCAGGAGATTGAGGCTCCTAGATTTCTAGACAGTCAGTCAGCATTTGAAGGTGGTAAGGTGGTCAGCCCTACGCACCGGCCGCATTTACCCCCCGGGAAATATTCCTGGTACTCATTTTTGTCAGAGGCTGAGTCGACCCCAGGGCCATAGTGCGACCGAAAGGATTATGCCAATGAGAAATTCCAATGACACCATCGGGAATTGAACCTCCGACCCTCCGGTTTGTAGTGCAGTGCTTCAAACAACTGCGCCACCATGGCCCCCCTGTGCTTCTAATATCCTACTGAAAATCTGTCAATAGCATACACTAGAAATTAGACAACTATAAAAGCTGATTTTTGAGAGGAACAAGCACCTTCAGCACAGAAGTGCCAGACACGTTCTCCTCAGTTTCAGATAAATTCTGTTTATATAACTACACATTCTGGCATGAGCGAAATAAACTGAAAATAAATATATTCACCTCTTGTGTTCCTGATGCCAGTGTCAATACCATTCTGCAGCAGTAACACTGCCGCCTCCTTATGGCCACGATATGAAGCACAGTGCAAACTCGAATTTCCCTGAGCATCCACACAGTTGATGTTTGGAGGGTGATGATCTTTCAGCTGCACAAAAACAAAGCAAATAACATAAATACTTTATTCCAATTTCATTCACGTTTTCAATATTTATCACACCACTAATTATCACTATATTTCCCACTTTATCTACCACCAATATGCAATAACAAACTCAACTTTCTTGAAAAGCAGATCTGGCTTGTTATTCCTGTTTCCATTGATGCCCATGTTAATTCAGTTACCTCATTCTGCACAGATCACTTGCCTCTTCAAACATTCCCGTATCAGGATTCTGGTCTTCTGTGTTGGTACTCCGAGTAGCAGGGTTATTAATTCCCGATATTTTACAGAAATCCACTGCCTTTATCTTCAGGGGTCCACGAGTTCTGAGCAATCAATAACCCCACTACTCAGGTAGCAAGTCTGAAGACCTGACTTCTCAACACCAACATTATTTAACCTCAAATCTCACACTCCTATATCACTTTATTTACAAACAAACCACCAAAAATGATAACACTGATTGTATTACATTGTCAGCACCAATCTTCCTCTAAAATGAACTGTTGCTACATGATGTACCACTGTCGGCCTCTCTGGTCCTACCCTCTGACATCCAGCTGAAATTATAGTTTCAGTTGGAAAATGAGCTGCTGGAATTAATATGTAATTATTATTGCCAGAAGTCTGATGTTTCTCTTACCCTTACAACAACCGTCCCATGGCTCAGGCGGTTAGCCGCCGGCCTCCCACCGCGAAGGCCCGGGTTCAATCCCGGGTCAGTCCATGTGGGATTTGTGGTGGATAAAGTGGCACTGGGACAGGTTTTTTTCCGAGTACTTCGGTTTTCCCCTGTCAATTTCATTCCACCGGTGCTCCATTACTAGGAAAAGGACAAAAAATAATCATCATCATCGTCATCTTCATCACAGGGTTGCACAAGAAGCCTCAAGGCTGCGGTGCGTCCATAGCGTCTGCTGCGGGGCCCTTCACCACTTACTTACTTACCCTTACAACACATCATTCTTTTCCTTGTCCTTTACTGTTCTTTTATTATCCTCTCCCACTTAACTTTGTAGTTATTTACACACAACCATATTGTTGTTCCAAATGCTTCACTTTTACACCATATTATCCTTATCCTAAATCTCTTAATCCAACTTTGTTTTCTTCCTTTTTCCCCCCCCCCCCCCCACATTTTGTTTCACACCCCAATTTGCAGCACTATACTCCTCTTAACTGCCCATAAGACAAATTCCCCATACTATCACATTACATCACATTTCTCTTTATCAGATTCGTGATCATTTATGGTTGCACAAAGAACATTGTTAGCAGTGCTGAGTCAACAAGGTTCAGTGTGATTATGCTCTCTCAGCAACAATACACCTTAGGTCTTTCATTTATCTACCTCCATGTATACTTGTCAGCATTCATCTGTTGTACTTGCACAGGTACAAGCACTTCTCAAGTTTATCTCAGTCCTCTTCCAGTCCCCAGCATGTCTTAAATAGAGAGATCTGAGTTTTTCACAGTGGTGTAATGATTATTCTGGTCTTTTGGGGCATGATCCTACATCACTGGTAATTGGCTCAAGGTTCAAAGTTCAGGGACCATGAAACCTTGAAGATGAAGGTAACATGCTCCTCTGAAATATCAAGAACTACTTACCCAGTTTTGCAACATCACATCCCAGAAGACCAGAATCCATGTCCCAATTTATCTTATTTCCAAAACAATCACTGCCAATGTATTGCACTCTTTATTTCAGTAACTGCCATCTTACTACTTGTTTTTCAAGTACATATTAAATACAAGTAATATGTGAAAGTAACCCACAGCTTAAATAGTACAGTATAGTAACCCTGCAAGAATGTTAAGGCTTCAAACATTCATGGTATCAAGACATCATTATGCTACCTGCCATATTGACAGATGTGAAATTGTCCTAAGTCATACTTTCATATCATTAAAAGAAAACGTAACATTTAAATTCTTCAAACACCTTTTCTTTTACTGTTTTCCTCAGTAATTAAAAGTACCATGCATACATTGTCGACACACTGAGTTCTTGATAAAAAGTCTCTCACATCTGATCAGTATTAATACACACCCCAGAAACCATCAGTCTTCATACATTACTGACTACACCTTGTACTTCCATGCTAATTCATGTCATGGTACTCTTGTTTTAAAATCCATGACTGTTCTCAATTAGTCACTGTAGGGGTCCCTAAATATTCTACAGTATTGAGGATGAGCCACAATGCTGAGCCAGGGATCTTTATTGCTAGATTCTTCACATCAGTGACTGTGACACACACACACACACACACACACGCGCGCGCGCGCGCGCGCGCGCGCACGCACACACACACACAGAGCATAAGCAACAAAGCAAACCACCCACCATGATCTAAAGAAAGTGACAGTTGACAGATGGTGCCACCAGCTGACTACAGGAATCCACATCTGCCAAAAATAATAACTAACGAAAACAGCAAAACCTAAACAAGATAACCTATTTCTTTTAAGCATGTGATTTAACGATTCTGTCAATTGCCATTATATAGCATCAGTGACATGAACAGATGACTACAGAGCGTTGGTAGAACAACAATGATACGGAAAAACTGAAGTACTTGAACAAAAATTTGCCCCAGTGCCATTCTGTCCACCATAAACCTCACATTCATTAACCTGGAATTGAATCTGGGCATCCACAGTGAAAGGCTGGCAACTAATAGCCTGAGCCACGACACAGCCAAGATTACATGTGATACGAGTTCTCCAATGCAAATCATCATTGAAACGGGAGAACAATGAGACTGCTGAAATGGCAAGATACGAAGTGATTGTGGAATATTTTCTAGACGAGACTAAGAAAAGTCTAATCGATAACAAGACAGGCAATGTACGCATAATGTAAAATTAAGGTGTGTTCACGTAACCATTGTTGCCATGGAAAAGACTGCATATTCCAGGTATGTGTTCGTAGCCTCAGTTACCCAGCATGCAAACGGCATGTACCATATTATATTGTCATCTGTAACCTTTCTGGCTCTTCAAAATTTTTTCCACATTATCTCATAAATGGCACAATTTTCAGGAAAAAGTTATTCAACATAAAATGTGTGTTTTGATTTTCTCAACAACTTTTGTCCGAAATACTTCTCATTTTAAGAAGAATTCAGCATGGTATTATCATAAGTGTATGTACATCTCCATGTAAAGTACCTGTAATTATTGTAATTTAATGAAACTTCAAATTTTTTTTACATTTTCTAAAAATACTCAGATTATCAAATTTCCTGTAAATCTGTCCAGTGGGACCCTGAGTTGTTCCTTGAAGACAGACAGACAGACATAACTGATGAACCTAACAGTCACTTTTCACAAGTTTGTGAACACACCTAAAAATCAACATGGGACTGCATCAATATGAAGTATGAGTGCTAATCAAACACTCAACCAATATGTTCAGTGATACCCCAAAAATTATGCAAAATTCATACAGGCATATTGTGCCGTTTGTATGTGATGTGTGAATAAATAAATCATGCCTTTATCTGAGGTACCCCACTGTGCAATAACTAAACATGAATAAACACACATTCACGGACTGCCTGAATATGCCCACTTACAACTGAAACATGTAACAATATCAGAAATGAAAATGAATATAATACTGCTGAATGAACATGTTTTTATGTATATAAATCATCCGTGACTATCTGACATTCACTTGTAATGTCTGCAATCACCAGCACAAGCTTAACTGTTATGACACACAATGGGCTGCAATCAGTTTTCATTACAAAAATGCGCAAATGCTGGGAATTCCTGTATTGTCATCTACCTTTCAGTTTGCATAGATGTTTTGCACACATTTGAATTTTAACTTATGTAAGACATAAGGATCCTGAAAGTTTAATCAAATTTTGTAGCCTAAACACAACTTCAATTTATTTAAAACACAAGTACCACACATTCTCCTTCTGAGTGACAATATCAAAATTAAAAATTCTCAGAATGGTAAAATACACCTATGCATAATCAGGATCACGTATTTGCAGACATTAAAAAAAAACTATGTAACGCAGCAAATGCTGGAAATTACAAAATGATGATATGTAACATGTCCTATGGGTGATATATTGTTGAACAATTCCGCTTAGAGTATCTGACGTCCGTTAGTTTGATTTAATAACTGCACAGTGAAAAGAAACAGTGTCCTTATGACATCTACCTTACAACAGTAAAAATATTAGGTTACTAAGATCCTGCACAATGGAAAGTAAAGTTTTAGAGGAGCAGGTGGCATGCATATACCTGGCTTCAGCTATTCAGATGCTGTGAACAGCAAAGCTGTACGGTTTCAGCAAAAAGTATTATCCAAAATTTCAATAACTAACTCTAAAGCATAGCAGCAAACAAGTTAGTATTCCATATATATTTGAGAGGTCAAGCATATTAATTACAGTCTCCAGGATCTTTATAATTTCCACAGGCAGACAGAAGTATACTACAGTTTTTTTAAAAGATACTTAAAATATATGATGAGAAAAGTGCCAGAGGTGTCCAGTTATGCAAATAAATTAAGTAACAGATTACTTAACAACACTTAATAGCTCTCAAAAAATTCAGTACATTTTATTTATCTCTGGTAACCAACTCCAGTATTCTAATCATCCACATTACCATCACTACATCATAACCCACATCCCATCAGGCATGAGACCATGTAATGGTTTCACATTGTTTTCAGGTAGTTTCCTCTTCCCTAGGCCTGTATGCTCTACCTTGCACCCAACAAAAGCCTCAAACATGCATGAGGCACAATGTGTATGAAGGTGTAAGTCTGTCACACATATGAACTTTTATCTTTCTATCCTGACAATGTACAACAAAGACAAATTTCCAGTGACTATATGGACTGGACAGAGCAGAGACAGGATAGTATAGTCACTACAGTAGCTAGGTAATGGGCTGAACTGCAAAATTTTGGTTCAATGCCTGGTAGTGGGCAAAAGACTTTCCTTGCCTTTGTAGCATCCGAACTGACTATGGGACCCAACCAGCTTCCGTGTTAATTGACTACCAAGGGCCCCTTCCCTGGGCATAAAGCAGCCAGGGCATGAAACTAAGCATTCATCCCCAACTACTGCTGAAGTTAAAAATGAGTGGAATTAACACTTCCACCCTCCCACATGCCTTCATGGTGTGCACACGGACAACTTCACCTTTATATGGATTAAGTGCAAATCTACATACCAGAGATATACACTATATCTGTCCTTCTGCATAGTGTGCAATGCATTAATGTAAAAAAAAAATTGCTTTCCACAGTTTAAAGAACACTTATCACAGGACGTAAAAACATGAGATTTCGTACTTGGTTCAGTTCAGCATGAAAATGGTCCATGTGATCGTAATAGTAATGGATAATTACATGAATAGTTAAAAACTGACAACTTTTGCAGAAGTATTTCATGGCATGACACTCTTAACTAATGTTGGATATTAATAAATACTTACGTAAGTATTAGCCAATTCAATAAATGTCCACATTTTACCAGTTGACTGTGCGTACTGCCTACAACCCTACAACCTTCCTGTTTCTTTGTGTCAGAAACAACTACTTGCCAGCATTTTCAAGGTTTCAAGGTCACCCTCACGTGCAGCAGCCAGGAGGCGCTCTTCCTTCTTACGTGCTTCTGTCTGTTCAGCTGCAAGAAGAAGTTTGGCAACATCTTCAAGCTTGGCAACATCTCGAGGTGTTTGACCTTCACCATTTATAACATTCACATCTGCATTATGTTGAAGTAACAACAGTACAAGATCCTGCAATACCAAAATCAATACAGAACTTCAATATCCATGTTCTGTCATATCAGACTGTTTTTTAAGACACACATTTTTGCTGAGTTTAAAATCTGTACAGCGACACAAAGCAAGCTGATCACAAATGATAAGGAACCAATCATACAATAACTCAAAACACTGTCTCTGTTTTTGCAAGAAAAATGTGGGAACAACTACAAAAACTGGTTCTGAGATGATATAAAACCAATTCCTATCAACAAAAACAATAATTATGGTAGAATAATAATTATCTGGGCTAATGAAGAAGAAAAGATATTTGAATAATTGAAAACACAAAATTACACAATTTACTTTATAGTTCCTTTTACATAACCGATCTTTATTTTCAAAAACAGTTTGTAATGGTTCCATCTACTCCTCTTCCTCATAGCAGCACCAATTTTCCTTGTGCCTGTAATGCCACTGTATTTGAACCCTTTCTGACATGACTGTACATGCAGCAAGTTTTGAACCTGACCTGGAATCAACTGTAACAACACAGCATAACACAACAAATGTGCACCACTCACAGCACAGTCTCAACTACATGTCTGTTCACATGTGTTGTTCTGTTTGTATCACTGGTCCATTGAAAACACACTCTTATGGATAACGGCATGGGCCAATGAATGTGGGTGGACATCAAGTTATACACAGTCAGGGACATACGATCATATATGATGTGTATAAGCTTCTGTCAGCAAAATCAGGACCACGAACCAGAGAGAAATTGGTGCAAGAAAGGGTGGCCCACATGTGTGGTGCATCGTTCAACACTGTGCAGGAGTTGGGATAAATGCAAGACCTCCTGACATACCTATGCATGACCACCCCAACATACGAGCCAAATACGCCCAAGACTTTGATGCAATATATTACTGAATTTGTAATTATACGTCTCTGTAAAGATGGCAAACTTGGTGTTTTGAATGGATAGCAAACGATGACCATCACTTGGTTTTCATATAACACAACAACTTTTAACTATGCACAGAATTTACATTATCCTGCCAATTAGGCACAAAGGTTTTTAATCTTAACTCTATTGTATAAAGAACACTTTAACCCATGTAATCTCCCAACACGTTAATAAAGGTGCCCTCCTTAGGATGGCTACTGCATGGCTGAAACCCATCAGGGATATGTTACTCATTTTATTCAGTTGTGCTTGATGGTTTATTTATTTTGCTAATTATTTACTGTTAGTTAATAAATAGAGTATTTCATGTGAAAGTGGTACTTGCATATTTTTAATTCAGAGCAGCAGCTGTCTGACAAGACCATAAGGTTGGCAACTGGTCTATGAAGATCATATTCATGTCTCATATTGCATACATGAGTTTGAAACATCTGTCCTCTCAAGTAGATGCGTTATTACAGCTAATCAATATTCTTGACATTTGCCTCATGCATAATGCTGTGTTTATTGATACAATTAAGTAGATATACAAACAATTACACAGTTGATATATTAAGCAGCACATATCAAGCAATGTTTATTACTGATAAGGACTACAGCTAAAGCCCTTATCAGTAACAATTTCTTGATATGAACAGATATATTCAGATAACTTGATACAGAAGCTCCCTAACACTGCACACAGCTGTAGTCAGCACAGTCTGGCTGCTGCTTGGCTCACGCTAGCATGGCCAGGCAATGTCATACCTGTTCCAACAACACCTAGTCTGTTGGGGATAGGAGCACATTGTCTGTCACAATGGAATCACTTATCTTAAGGTTAAATTTTATGCATTCTATTAGAAGGCCCCCTGTAAGAAATTTCTGACACTACACTTCGCTCCATTGCTTGAACCAAACTGCAGAATCCTGCTAGTTATCAGACAACGTTTTTGTAACATAGAGAAAAAGGTTGGAACTGCATGCACTGTGCTCCTCCCCCCCCCCCCCCCCCGACCAGTTTGCCTCTTTACCCCCATGCTAGAATGGATCTGATGAGGATGGTAATGATTAATATAACAGCTGTATAGCTGGTTTTTTGGATCTACATAGTTGTAATAAATACTCACTAGCCAATGGTAGTATATGACACATCTCAAATCATTTTCTCTTTATTTTCAGAAAATTTATCCCAGAGTGTTATACCAACCATGTCACGAATGAGTGGAATTATGGCTATTTTTGATAGCTCTCTGTTGATCTAGAAATACAAGGGTTGTTTGTAAAACTTACTGCACTTATCTTTGCAAGATAAATTACCCACAACATTTTTAATTCAGGCATAATTATTTGGACAATTATCAACGTCTAGAACCAGGTACTTTGCTGCTTTCACTTCTTGAATATACAGATTATTGCAAATTGCTTGCACATGAATTACACGTTTATCACTTACAGATTTTATAAACTGTATAAAATCTTCACGCGCTGATAGCCATGTCAGTTGTTTAAAAACCTCCAAAGTTTCGGAGACCCACTCTGTCTCCATCCTGAGGGAGCAGTGATCTGGTTGAGCATTCCAAAGCCACTGCTTATATACTGAGGATGGAGGCTAAGTGGGTCTCCGAAACGTCGGAGGTTTTTAAACGACTGACACGGCTATCAGTCCACAAAGATTTTATACAGACTTTACGAAGTTAGATCAAAATTCCCTGTCTGCTTGCTGAGTACAAATCATTTGTTTATCACTGTGAATATACAGCCTTATACCTCTACAAGTTGCTTTACATCTTGTTCAGCAGTTGCAATGCTTTTTTTATGCTTTTATGGACGGTAGGCACAATGCCTACCATCCTTACAAAAACATCTGACTCCTAAAGCAAAGTAGCAACAAAGATCTACAACAAGTGAACTGCATGTCAGTTAACTGTTTTTATACACATTTTATGCGCTGTAACTTATGCAAAATATTGTCATTCTGATAGCGTAATTTTCACTTTTAAAACGTATCCCTGAGGATGATCCCAACAGCGACCAAACATGGTGAAACAAAATATCGTAATGCAAGAACGTATTGAATAATAACAGTGCATTAGTTGGGATAAATTTGTACTTAATCTTACAAGTAACTATGCACGTAGCTTTCGCAAAAATTCCATTACAGTTTAAAACATATATTACCTTCTGAAAACAACTTTGTAGATGGTTTAGAAACCCCATTTAAGAGGACCCGTACTCTTATGCCTGGGATATGAAGTCATGGTGAATTACTGCAAACAATTTCATGCCATGCAGAGTATGTCAGAAACATACAAATTTCAGTTGGTGGGCAAAACCTAAGCCACTCAAAATTCAAAGTAAGACTGATCCTTAAAAAAAAGGTCAAATCATACCTCTCTGCCAATAAATGCTGCTTTATGGAGTGGTGTGTCACCAGCATCATTAACAGCATTGATATCAGCACCATGTGCCAACAACTGTTCTGCTACATTATGATGTCCAAAGTAGGTTGACAGGTGTAGTGGTGTCCAGCCAAGATTACTTTTGCTCTTACCTACATATCACATAAGAATCACTTTTGAAGCTCCCAGTGTAAAAGTAAATACATAAAATACCAATGGGGAAAAAAACCGGAAACTAAGACATGTAGTAACAACTGTGTGCACTGTATTACAGAGCAGAGAAGAGTTTCAGAATACAATATACATAAGTAAGTGTTAAATCAGAGATAAGCTTTGCGTGACTACATCTTCAAAATAAGTACCTTTACAGCTTATATCCAAAACGATCTTATTATCCTGCCGTGCACAAAGCAGTTCTTGCACCATTGTTATATCTCCATGCCGAGAACTATATAATAAAATTTCTTGCAACTCCACTTCCGTACAATCTTCGTTCATTTTCTTCACTAATCCACGCACGCTGTCATTGCTCTACAAAAAGAAAATACAACACAATGCCACAGAATGCTATGAACCAAAGTACGGCAGACACCTTGAAATAAATCTGCCATAACCTTACTTGTATATTTCGTCAGAACTTACAATCATACACCTTCTCATGTATTTCGCACTTCTTGTGACATTCAACGCCGGTAATATGCACACACATGCACATAAGAACAATAAAAGTAGCCGATTTTGACATCACGTAACACAAAACACAATAACAGTTTCATATCCAGGCACATTCCAACCACGCATCATCACGCACACATGACACTGTACGCACATAGGCAACTCAACAACACTGGTGCCATCCTTGCGCGACTCATGGTACTAACATCCCCACCACGCGAAGTTTGCGCAACACATGCTAGCAGTTCGTACTAACAGATCAACAGCAAAGCGGCGATAGATCAGTCAGTACAATAGCCAACTACTAGCCCATATGGTTCAGACGACGGTGCATTACATTCGGGCGCTTAACACTTTTTGGACTTCTTCCATCATTCATCATTCAATTAATGATCGATGGCTGCCATCCGTGGAATTACGACTGGCATACATCACACAGTTCAGGTAACATTAAAATATGAATACCCTTCATCAAATATCAACTGTTCTTGTCATTTTCACCCCACCCAACTGTGTATTTGCACATTTGCAAATTTACGATTTAATCACAGAATTCCAAGATACAGCTACATATGTATTACTGGCATGATTTTCAGTAGCTCCTATATCTTGCAGTATTATGCAAGCCTATAAAATAACGTTCCTAGATTTATCTGTGCTATGGATAGCATAGTAAGAACATGACCAAGTACGACAGACTGACAGATTCAGAGCTATGCAAGACATGAACAGGCTATACTATAGTAGTCAAAAACAATCCACGCCAACAAATTCAAACAAATGAAACATATTTCAAGTAATTTTATGTTATATAAACCGTGCATTTTGTCATAAACTTATTAGCACCAACAAATGCATGATATAGAAGACATACACAATGTGTATTAAAAACTTCAATAACAATAACTTGTCGAAACATATGTATGGGTTTTCTTAAGTTTTTAATACATGCTGTACAAGTATATGTATTCACTGCTGTGCATTTGTTGGTGCTAATAGGTTTACTCTTGAAGTAATTCAGAGCATCCAACAAACTCGAACAACACAGACAAACAAAAACAATGACAATTTATTTAATATTACAGGTACAAATACAGACCATACAAACCTCATGGCAAAACACTTAACAATATCAAATTTATTTTAAGTAGAAGTATGTTATGTCACAAAATCAAAAGCCCTAAGTACAAAATATAGCACTTTTTACAGTCATATGCTCTTGATATAACTTTAATGGAACCACCATATCACTGAGAGTCGTTTGTAAAAGTTAACAATACGAAGACAGCCACTGATTCAACTGCTTATGTGGAAGACAAGCTAGATCACCTTACCATTGTAAATGGATATTCATTTGATGACTGCGTTTACACAGTCTGTATATATCCACTGCACACACTGGTATATACCGAACGATGCGAAAACAGCACTACAGTTCTAAGTCAGGTTACAACATCTGATGGCAAGTGGTTGTTTGGAAGTTAGCATATAAGCAAGCAGTGTTGTAATGTGCATGCAAGATCATCTGTGACAGACAGAAGCCATGTATCCACCGCAGCAGTCACCAGTGTAAACAATTTTTAAAATAGTGGCAGTCTTGAACTGTGGTGTTACTTTTGTGCCATTCTGTACTCAAAACACACTGAAGGTAACCATAAGCATACAAATTCAAAACACTAACATTGCTTTCAATTTGAACATTACAAAATTACCAATGTACAACTCTATATAAACATTCTCCACAATTATTATCAATCCAGTCTTGTTACCTAAGTCATGAAGAAATTCCTCTTTCATCACAGAACATCAAGGGTGGATACTTCTGTAGCTAAACCTGGAATAAGATTTAAAAAGTGTCACGCATCTTCGAAACTGAAGCCAACATTTTAGCAATATCCAATCAATCAACCAACAGCACTGTTGTTCTGGTAGTCTAAAGAAATGATGTATTTTTCTGCAAGAAATATTCTTGTGCATAAATAATCACTAACTTTAACAAGGACTTTTTACATCATCGCAAATACTCAACAAAATCACAACATTTCAGATGCTAACTGCTTCTGCCCCTAGGTGATAAACCACACATGTCGTTATTGCGTTTTGTTGACAATGGCAGAAGTCCTTGTTAATGTTAGTGATATTATTTCTGTGAAACCATTGTCAAGAATTTATGTTACAATTCTTGAGCATAACTCACTCAGCAATGATCACAGTAAACTGTCTCAAATGCAAGTTGTACAGAAAAATGAAGCACACATTTTATGTTCTATACACTGTCCCTTTAAATCATACAATTTCTGACATAATTGAACAAATGGGATTATTACTCTGTCTGGAAGCAATAAAAGAGATCATACCACAGAATACGTACACTATGCACACACTTCTTAAATTGTTAGCATTTAATTACAGACAAATAATCAAGGACAGCCTGCAACAGTAATATTCTTGTGTTGTTGTTCCGTGTCTTTTTTATGGGAACATATCTTGGCCAGATGCCTGATAACCAAAAACACCCACTTATATCATTTTTAACACAAAGGAGATAAATCCTCAATTGAAAATATGGTAGCAGAAAAGTTTCAACATACATGTTCCTGTCAAACTCATCTTTCACAAGCAATTTTTATTTTCTGCGGGGAATCGATGTTCAAACTCTTTTTCCTCAAACATTTTTTTTTGTTGTGTTTTCTCATTGCTGTGTGACGTCAACCACAGATTCCTCCAATATGTGGCAGCCACTTAGCAGACCGTAAAGCTGTCATAACCCACAAGGCAACAATATGGACTCGTATTCTGCAAGTCCTTTTATCTTCAAGCGCCCAGAATTATGTGAAATTTTATGTTCTCACAACAGTGGTGATTATGTTCACAAAACAAAGAAATGTTCAAGCCCCATAGGAAAATTAAACTTCAAACAGCAAAGGAAAAGACTACACAAATGCATACCACAAAGATTGCTGCCAATTGCTATATACAGGTATCCATTATGTCCAAACTCCACACCCCAAGAGTTTCGAACAACATAGTGAGGAATTGGGGCACTGCGGTCATATCCAACAATTTGAACAGCATGGTTAATGTGCTCAGGCCCCCCATCACAATGAAACTGGATAACACCGCCCAGGTAGTTCTGCCAATTAACTGCATTGACAGCAACCGCAACTGGTCCATGGTGAGCCAAATGCATCAGGATTACATCTTCTGCACCAACCAAACTGCCACACAGAGGTAAACAAATTGATCTCAATTTAACTCAATACCTATTCATGCTAACCATAAAAAATTTGGTAATGAAAACATACTGATACACAAACATAAACATGCAGTACACACAATTATAAAGAACCTTCATGTGAAACCTGAATCTCATGTTGGCTAATAATAACAAAATGATTTTGGATAACCAGCTGTGTCAGTTTGGAACATGAATCTGATGTTCTGGAGACTTACGGTCTCCACTGCCGTCGTCGTCATCATCATCATCTGTTGAGGGTGGAGTCTGAACAAGCCTTCCATTCATTTAAAAACAATACTCAGAGATACAGTACCCTAAAATAATGCATATACAGTAAAACCCTGTTAAGACATTTTTGAAAAGTCCAAGAAAATTTGGCTTCTTAAGCTGGACGTCTTAAAAGGGTAGGACCGAAAAATTCTATTTTTAAAGTTTTTTTTTGAACTTTTTACATATGTACGCTGAATTTGTATAATTGACAGCTGTTTTAACACATGTTCACCTGTATCTGACCATCTAACCCTTTTTTCTGTAACTTTTATTTACAGTTTTATTTACACCTTTAACCATACTGTCTCTGACTTTTCATTCACTAGTTCACATTTCATTCCAGGTGTTTACTTTTCCTTGAAATATTTGTCAAGTGTGGGTTGTCTTGCTCTTTTTTCAAAAACAGGTGCAGTATACATTTTCAGTTTCCATAGGTTCGTTATTAGGTAGACCATAATGGGTGGTCAGCAGCTCCAGTCACTTTCACTAACGCTGCAGTGTCTTGGATTTATTTTCTGGAATTGCTGATGTAACTTATCTGCACACAGCCATCACAAATGTTTCACAGTGAAGCCACACCATGACACATTTGTATTACTGCTGATATATTATGTTTAAACAAGTTGTCACGTGCGAGCACCACGCATCTGGCGTCAGACTGCTGTCCCCCCAGCTGGGTGGCTTCCACCTCCACTTGGCTTATGCACCTTATGGTAGAACTCCACGCCAGCAAGGTGGAACCCTGGGTGGCGGTGGCTAGCGCACCTAAACTTCAAATGTCATTGGCTGCCTGAGTTCTCTACTAATGACTAGCCAAGTGAAACTTCCACATGCCAGTGTTGCCAAATGCAGGCTCATGCAGGTCCTGAAACAGCTAGGATAGGCTTCCAGTCCCCCGATACAATCTTTCGGTCGTGACAGAGACTGAGGAGTGGGAGCTGACTGAATGACTGACTGCAGTCTCTGCATCGTGAGAGAAATACAACATCCCCACACCAGGGGGTTGCATCATTCTGCTGTGTGAAATTTGCGGAAATGACCTTGGAGATTAACCTATATGAACTGACCGCGCCCTTTGAATGCTGTATTTTAGAAACAGAACAAATGGGAACTCAGGGAATTTGTTTAAGAATCTGATATAGAAAATGTATAAAATGGGTACAAAAATTCTTTTGCCATCAAATGTGTTACTTCTTAGGCACGAAATTTTCTTATGTGGGGACGTATTGAAAGGGCAACGTGTAACATTAATCAAATGGGAGAATTTCGGTGCTTTTTTTACTGTGACTTCTCCAGCAGGAAAACATCTTAACCGGGGATGTCTTAAACAAGTTTTAGTGTATATGTAGGGCGTTGACACTAGTCCTGAATATAGCAAAAGAAACACTGTCATAAGGAGTGAAATTTGAGTACTGAACAAGAGATACAATCTACAACTGAAAGAAAAACAGCTATTGAGGACTGATGCTGACTACTATTTCATAAACATTATACAAAACTTCCGGCGGAGAAATCTTTGCTAAAATTTGGTTTATTCCGATCTGGGCTCACTTCAATGTGACTAACAGTTTAAGATGAAATAAACTTTCAGTCACTGAAGAAGGCAGTCTTAATGAGCAGACTGCTGGGTAAGTTAAGAAAAAGAATACTTACTATTCGCAAGTGAAATTTGGAGCTATTTGGATACCATGACCTGACCTGCAAGAAAATAACACATGCAATTTTCATATAGCACTATAGGCAATGAATCCATAACTCTGGCAGTTTTAACTGCTCAAAACAGATTCAGAATTCTGTTGCTCCAGTTTACTAAACAGAGCTGGAGTAATTTATGAACACATATTCCATGCAGCTGTATAAACTGTTGCATAACTTGTCTGGGGCAAAGCAGTTCGAACTACAATTCATTGTACTTCTCAACCAACAGCTTATGTAGTTTAGTTGGGAGAGCAACAGTGACATGCACTAGATGATGTGGAAGGAAGCAACTGTGGTTTATTTTAGGGTGATGTCCCTGTATTTACCCCAAGAGACTAAGAAAATCACAAAACCCTTGATTTTAGACTGAAATTCAAACCCCACACCTGACTATGAACCAGGAATACTAACCATTTGACTGGTGTCCAGATGATTTAAAGAATTATAATTATAAACAATGAGGTGGAAGGGGTCAGAAAGGATGCATACATAATCTGTTTCGCGTGCTCTCCCTGGACATACCAAAGAGTTGAACTTCATGTTACAGGACTTTCCATGAACAGCTGACAGTTATACAGTTGGTCGCTTAAGGAACCCTTGGATTCCAACTCATTTTCATGACAATCTGTGCTAAACAAATTCTACTCATTTCACATATTCACAACCGAGACTTATTATTATTCACTGTTTCCTCCCATCCATGCCTAGATCACCCAAACGGTCTCATCCCTTGAGGTTCATGTTTGCCTCCCCCAGGCCAAATTTTCTGTTGCACTAATATTAAACAGAAAGTATGCACTGTGAATGTTTGCAATTCATGTTACATCTTCTTCATTAGGCCCAAATTTTCTACTTGAGCTCAAGGGTTCAGCATGATGCTAATGACCTTCCAACTGCTAAAACTTGGACTGTAACAAAATTTTGGCAAGTTATGGACACATACAAATAGCAGAGGTAGGATAAATGGTCAGATATTTCATTGTCAAGTCCAATGTGCTTATCCTGGGACCACAGGACGAATCCCATGTACGGTAGTGATGATGACATTCAACATTTCCCCCTCTCTGCCTACTGCTCTGTTCTAGCCTCCACTGGTCCATGTCAGCTGGCCCACAGTGGTTGTCCTTTGCACAGATTATCACACAGTTATCATCGCAAAGATTCATGCAAACAAAATGCCTAGACAGATGAAAGTGAATATAGGAGAGAATGCTGGCAAGGGAACTTTATCAGCCATAAGGAGATCGAGAGGACTGTGAATCCATGGGACTTGTTTCTACGGACTGAGTAAAGGTAAGTGTCTAAAATAAATGTAAATATGTCACAAAATGCATACCCTTTTAATTTACACATCTGTGTCCTCCATGCTAAAGGATATTCATTATCCAACTCAACATTAATTTTCTTGTCTACCAACCAGTGAAGTAGAGAACAAGTATCTCCACCTTCACAGCCCATATTACCATTTCCTGCACAGTCAATTAACTGCAAGCAACAGAAAACCACTGATTACTTAATAAATACCACCCCACCAGCAATACTCCACACAGTGACCCTGAAAATAAAGCACTTCACTTCATGTCATGTCATTACAACCAATGAATAAGACAGCACCTGGTGCAACCATTTGGAGGTATTACTTTATTGGACTAGAAAGGCAATGAAGAAAGTTCTCCAGAAAGTTTTAAATATGATAGATACAATAACAGATTATAGAAACAGATGTTATATCACTTTTAGAAAGAAATCTTACTTTATAACTAGAATTATATATAATCACACCAACTCATGCACAGTTACAAATAAAAGGATCTTAGTAAAAGATATTCACTGATATCATTTACCAAGATTCTTTTATTTGTAACTTGTGCACAAGGTGGTGTGGTTATATATAATTTTAGAGACATTACGTGCACAGTATGGACAACATAAAACTTACTTTATAACTCTCAAAATATAGCAATATAACCCTGCAAGCAGATAAAGCATTCAGTGTCCCAAGCAACAAAGGTATAAACAAGTTTAAAATTATTTTAAAAATAATGGAGTCAGAACAGGTCTGATTGCCTAATCCACAATGTTCATAACAACTGTCACTTACAACCAGTTCTGCTTCAAAATTGGGACAACTGCATCAGAAACACAGATATAAAACTGTGGTTTATTTTATTACCCACAAACTAAACAGCAGTCCTCCCAGTGAAAATATGGAAAGGGAAGTCAAACCTCAAGAACATGCTGGTGATCTTTCTTTTAACTGTGAGGCACTGTTCATCAGGAATTTGTTCCTCCAGGCCAAATGGCTAATGTCCATTACCAACAAGAGGTTCTGCAACATCTGAGGTGGCAAGCCTACTGAAAACATCCACATTATGGCAAAACTAGACCACATGATTCATTATCACACTGTGCCGGCACACACTGCTTTGTCACTGAAACAATGTTTTGACACTAAACATGGCTGTTGTCCCCCATCTTCCTTACTTGTGTGATTTGGCCCTGTGATTTCTTATTGCATCTGAGAATGAAACCGCTGCTACAAGGATACTGTTTCCAAAATTCCGTGAAATTCAGATCAACCACTCACTGCCCAATAAGCAAGTCCCACAAGTCAGTTCTGGATTACTTCCAACAGTAACAGAAAAGCTGTATCTGACAAACTTGGAAGGGGATAACAACTAACAACAACAAAGGTAAACATGCATTTCGTCCAATAAAATCTTCTCGGGCAACCAGCTGTGTTAAAGCGTGGAATTCTTCCATCGTTCCTGGGACAGCGTCAGTCCCAGATATGTTGGAAGAATTCTACACTTTTAACAATGCTGGTTGCCCAAGAAGATTTTATTGAATATTGTCACCGCAAAAGCTTCAAGACATAAGCATTTTGTCATCAGCTCAGTCCAAGAACTTTTGGACACACCCCTGTACAAAAGACCTAAATCACAGATAACAGCATACCAGTGAAGAGATGCTCCCAAAAGAGCACTTACCTCCTGGACACTAAGCTTATGCAGTAATCCTGTTTTTATGGCATACATGGCTTCAATAGTGGCTGCAGCACTGAATGCCCAGCAGGCTCCACATGTCTTCTGATTACGAACCTCTGTTATCACATTCCTATCCCGCCTGTAACGTGACATAACATAACGTAACAATAGGAGTGGTACTAGGACAGTTTCAAACACTAAATGAAATACAGAAAAGAGAGCCACCACTCTATGCAAGAATGTTTCATATGAAATATCATAGTGCAATGCAGCCAGTGTTGTTGCTTTAAATGGTGCTTTTAAGTGTTCTTCTAGCCATTATGCCACCAAAAATTTTAATAACGCGGTTCTAATACTTTCATATGTTGACAGTGGTGGTCAACTTGTTAACTCAGGATTGATGGCCACCACAGTGGTTTCCTCCTTTCTCTGTTATATTGTATGTCCCTGATGATGATGGGCTGCCTGTTGAAACATGTTGGGCCCCGTCTAATGAAAATTTCAAGTTTTAAATCTTGAGTTTTTAATGTATTTAATACATATAGTGTTGGAGTTGGTTCTTACATCACACAGAGAAAACAAAGTTAATGGTAGCAATCCAATCTTCTAGCACAATACAACTGTTGCAGTCTTTCATATGTGCAATGCTTGAATATTACTGCTGATTAGCAAACGTGAAGTCAAGTTACCAATCAACACGCAAAGGAAGATCATCTACCACAGCTTCTTTGTTGACAGCAAAATATTTATGTGAATAATGACTTTGCTTCTGTTTCATCAAATTCAAGTGATCTGGGAGCCAAGGTTGTAAATAAAGGTGTAAAAATTCATCTTTTGATAAATCAGAGTATGCTGTTAAGCCATAAACAGCACTGTGTTCTGTCAATCTATCCCGGTTCAATTCATCAATTATATTCAGTGATTCCTGAAAAGCAACAGAAAACCATAAAATATGAAGGCTTAAAGTAACTGGTGACAGTACTATGACTACAGTATTAAGGGATGTGACACCATGTAGCATGGAAGACAGGCACCAGCATTGTAAGTAATTAGCTGCCGCCATCTTTGGACTATAAAATGGACAGCAGATTCCTCTGAAACTTTGGCACCTGCCCCTCAAACTACGCAGCATCATACCCACAAATTGTTACCTTCATACTGAATGTTATGAAAACCTCAGCAGCTTATTGTTTTATTTTCATAAGATAAGCCAAAATGCATGAAGTTTTGGACCTATAACTGTAACATACACAGCAAGCATTTCAAACGCAATGCCCTCTAACTGATCTTATTCTAATTATGGATCATGGCCCAGCAAAAGTCAAAGAATTTGCTAATTTAAGGAACTGTTTCATGTCATAGACCAAGAATGCCCAAAAAGGTCTGCTACCACTGTTCTCAGAACTGTGCAGCTGCTATAATACTATCAGGTCACACACAGAAAAGGACAGTGCACCTTGCACCTGGTGCTCTGTGGGTGGTAATGGCTGCTACGGGGTTCGAAATTTCCCGAGTGTCTCCACTTGAAGGACAATCACAGTGGGTCACTGACCATGGTTGTACATTTTTACAGGATAAATAATATTCTGGTGGCAGCAACCACAGCAATCAGTTGTCAGATTATGTCTCATCTCTGAGCTGTTCTCCAGTTGCTGGCATGTGTTCACACGCTACATTTGGTTGCTGAGAGGACCTTGCAACCTCTTCGTACTACAGAAGGAGTACAAGCTGGGTGGTGCATTTTTTATTCTGTGAAAATATGTCCCATGTCAGTGCCTAATATGAACAGTAAATTAGAAGATATACACTTAAAAAAAAACTGTTTTGATATACTTTGAAATAAACTTGTATTCCCCATTTATAATAAGGAGGTATCAGAAATAAAAACAGTACAACTTGTGTCACTGTGAAATGATGAACAAAGAAAAGTTCTGTCATGTTGAAGGGCTGAAACATGTAGCAGGGACATCACAGATGACAAATTTTCATTTATTACTGATCGTGCAAATTGTTGGATTAAATAATGTACATTCCTGCCGCTTTCTCTGTGAGGTATGTACTGAGGCAGAAGAAATATTAGAGCATTATGCACATGATACATCATGACAGAACCTGACGTCAGCAGTCCAATAGATGAGATTAATGCTAGGCTTGTCCTTAGAAGAAAGAAATGACAGACTGAAGCTGCCTTGAAGTAGTCACAATATTATGGTGTACCATCATATCACAGATTACCAGCAATGTACTCTATGTAAGATATATGCTGAGGAAGCAGAACAAGTTGAGCATTCAGCAAAGTCTCTACAGTCAGCATACATGATTCGCTATGGAAGACACTGAAGTGACCCAGCACAGATGAGTCTCCAACAGAATTGCCACAGTAAATTATGAGCTGCTCAGACTCCAGAAGGTCAGGCAGAAGTGTGACAGAATCATGACTCCAAGTGGACAACTATGTGACTATGCACAAAGTGATTTGTTGTCAAGCCAGGTGAAGATTCCGGCACAGGGCAAGTTGTAAATAACCACGAGAAATAAAAATTGAGCTGCACACACTACAGTACAAGTAATAAATATGATCTTCATGGATGTGTATCCATCGCTAACCTCTGAATTTTTCAGAAGAGCACACTATGCTGGCATCAAAATACTCAACAACTTCCCATGTATACACACAAGTCCCTTGAACGCAAGAGGTTAATTTAAAGCACTACTATGAACACAGTCACACACATATCCCACTCACACTCTGATGAATCTGTAGTGTTCAAAAATGACTCACGATCGTATTATCAGCTCTATGCAGTGCATCTGACGTAAGATTTTAACACGATGCGTGATACACATAATATTTCTGTATTTTATTAGTGCTGTATATTTTGTACTTTATGACTTAATCCACACGGAATGTATAATATGCACGTTTAAGTGCTCATGCAACTGTTGAACCTTACATATTCCAATACCTTAAAATTATTATAATGTTTCATATACTCTGTTTCATTTCCTTCGTACGTCTTATTGAATCTTTGCAGAAACCCTCTGAATAACTCTCTCTTTTGCAACTCATTATCATCTATTCTTATAGGAATTCCCAAAAAACACAACGCAACTAAACCGACGACTATGAACACCCTCCGCCACACAATTGCCATAATGCACTAAGATGATCTGCGACATTGGTCATGGATTACAGCCAATCCTAATCCGTGGCAACGCGCCCCAATGTGCTGCCATCCAGTGATGCGCCATAGTTGGGAAGTTGTTCAACCGCGCCTCCAGCGGCACCTTACAATCGATAACACAGCACACTACTACTACTACTGTTAGTCTACAAAAAATAAGACTACTCCTAGTCGTTAAGATAACTTCAATTCTGTGTATACTACACACTTTACAACACGTCGAGGAATTTGCATTACACCAATAAATATAAATTTTCATTTAATCTCACATGAGAAATTGAGATCTCATTTCCTTTACATTGCAATATTCTATACACACAATTGCTTTCATTAGCAGTGTACATTCCTCATTTACTTGTAAAGGAATTATTGTGTTTCATATTGTTTATATATTGGGCTTATACAATTAACTTAATTCCAGAGGTCCACTACATAAACAATATAACATCCTGTAACAACAATGCGTATGGCATACGCACAACTTAAATAAAAGACAATACATACAGAACAGAGGTGTAAACAGAATGAGATCTCAGACCCACAGGTAACATGAAACGCAAATGTATATTTAGTACCTCCTCTACACATCCCCAATAACTTTAATGACCCCAAGATGGCCACCAATCCTGTCAGAAAGCACCATATATACCGAATTAATTTTGTGTTAATGACTAAAAGAAATATTATTTAAATAGAATGTGGTATTGGATACCACACTCCCAAAACTACTATTCCATATGAAACCTTGCCCACCTCCATTTCATGATGTCATTTTCAATCCAACAAGCAAGGAAACTGTATCCTTCTGAACTAACAACATCAAAAAATCTGGTACAGATACTGTTCTGAAAAAATATACTGTCTCCATCTTCAGACAGCCTGCTACAGATGCTAGCAGTATATTCATCTAAAACAATGCCACCCAGACCATATAATATCCTAACATAGACCACATTATGTTTCTTCACCCCTGCGAAAATTTGAAGTAAAAAACCTAGAAGTATAAAAGACAAAAAGTGTGAATGGTTCATGCTGAGAAAACTGAATTACAAGTGCCACATTATATTCTTTACCAACAATGTATTTAAGGCCATACTGCTTTGAACCACTTCTGTGTTAAAGTTTCTTTTATTTGTTTTACAAAAGAGTACCACCCAAAACAGCAGTTTCCATAACAGTTCTTAGCAAGCAATCAAAAAGCTGTTCTCATGCTGTACATTACAAACCCTTGCAAGTCTTGTATGTCATTGTGGTTACTACCTCAAATTACTCTAACACTAACCTGCTGGTGTGATAAAATCTGGACCTTCCTCTTTAAGGTCTTATGCCAGCTACCTTCAATCACTGACTGATACTTTCACTTACACCACTACGGAACTGAATTCCTTGTGACAGCTCTCACAATTCCATCCTCTATTCCTTGGCAGTAAAGAGAACAACCAGCTGACCTAATCCAGTCAAAGTCAAATCCCATATTACTTTACTCATCATCCACTTTCCAAATATTACTAGTGTGAATAAATGAAGGATAAGATGAAAAATGCTGGCAAAATTTCAAATTTTAAGAAAACAGAATGTGAAGATGTCAACAGGATTCAAGCTCAGCACAAGGTCCAGCAACAGTTCTATAAGCATTGTAATAAACTTGTGAGTTCCATGGAAAGTAGGTACATTTCATGACTAACTGAGCACCTATCAACTTTTCAGGAATACCCTGCACCCTTTAGTTAGCTGATAAGACAAGTACGTCACTTGAAACAACAAAGACATGTTCATTCCAACCACAGAGGGGAAGGGATTACAGTTTTTTATTTCACAGCCACTTCCTCACAAGCACTGCCTTTCAGATGGTACACACCATTCACTCTACCAAATAAAATAAGACGCAACGGCAGCATGTGTCAGTACAACTAGTCATCATGATCTAGCCTCTGCCGCATACTTCTCTTTGGGTTACAGTTGAATCTTCTTTTTTTAAAACCAGTTTCCATTTCTCCTTCTTCATCATTTCCTAGACCAGACAACGTTTTTTCTTTGAACTTGACTTTTGGCTCCACAACAGTTGGAACTTTTATTTGGATATATTCCTGTTCAGGCAGTTGTAAATCCACATGCTCTTGTTTCCTGCACACATTAAGAAAGAAGTTTAAATGTCACCGGTGCGCAGTCATATGTCACACAAAGTTGCATGTTTTTTCCATCAACAATCATAAATATAACCCTGTGTCAGTTGGTGAATAATTGAGAAAGTTTCAGAGAAGTCTGCCACATCCACCTTCAGACGCTGAGCTGTCCAGTACAGCCTCCTCTTGGACTACTGAAATACTGAAATGAAGGCAACAGGCTCCCACAAACATAATTACTTACCAACTGACATAGCATCATATTCCAGGAAGAGTGGATCTTTTTTTACCTCAATTTACTTGAATGGATTCCTAACCTTTTGAAAAGCTAGAATTACATCCACTTCCAAGTCTCTTTCCCACCACATCTGATTCACTGACTGGAAAATCACCTGTCAGCTACCTGTCTCCCTATTAATGTACAGGACAGTCATCACAGAGCACTGCACTGACTTCCAGGAGGAAAGACAGAGTCTTAGGTATATCAGCTGCATACCTGCATGATGATATTGATCCTTCAATAAAGCATGGTCCAATGATATAATGGTACAACAAACTTACTCTCCCTTGCTACATGAAGGATACAAATAACACTTTTATGGCTGATTCCAGAAATACATGAACTTTGTTGTGCTAGCATGTTGAATGTGTAGAACAGCTGCCAGTACAGTGAATCTATTTGCTCTGTTTAGCACTGGCTTACCACATGAGATATCTGAGTTAGTTTCAAGCTTGTTAGGAGAAACTGACATATTTTCAACAGCACAACCCAAAGGATGATTTTTCCCTGTACACATCCTGCATTCTCACTGCATTTCTTTGTGTTTCATCCTTAGTCATGAACCCCCCCAGACATACGGACATATTAATTATATGGTCCAGGAAAGCAGTCCAGATCGTGTCAGGGAAAGTATCCTTGAGATATCAACTGTGTTGACAAACATGCAAGAAAACTATATGTTGTTGAACTCATCTTGAATCTGACCACAAATCTAGAATTAAAAACCTGCAGGCTTCCAATTAAAAAACAAGGCAACTTACACCCAAGCATCTCATGATACAATATATAAATACTGAGAAAGGAGACAGTCCTTACTTACAACATAACCTTCATTATTCAACGTGTTAGAAAAGTAGAGAAAGATCACAGGGGTGAGATGGGTAGCTGACATTGAAGCATACTGTCCCAACTATTATTTCCCAGCATTAATGCAATGTTCTGCTTCGTCTCAGTTCAGTGACAGTAGTCGCACTTGTTTTCATTCTACCCACATGACAATGACAGTGATATAGGCAAAATTAATAGGCTGGTCTATGTCGGTGTATTTGTGATTGTAAAGGTAGATGAACCACTCTCTATACACCCACTCCTGCTTTGACTGACTAGGGTCACATATCTGCTGAATACAATTACACCAACCAAAATTAGTGTTCACCAAAAATATTTTGAAACAATGAATGTATGTACGAGATCCACAGTACCTGACTTCTACAAGTTTCCAAGAACCATATGGGTCTGCTCGTGGAGCTGGCCCCAGAACTGCCAATGGGGCTTCTTCAGGTTGTGTATCCTCTTCCTTCACCCTTCTACTTTTCATTTTTTCACGTTCTAATCGTGCCCTTTCCTCTTCCTCCATTCTTGCACCTTCAACCTGCCTTTTTCTTTCATCCTCTTTCTTTTTCTTCAGCTCTTTCTTTTCTGCTTTCTTCTGTTCTGTCAAGGACATGAACCCCTCCTCTGGAGGCTCCCACCTAGACTCTGAAACATTGTTAGTAAGAGTATGAGTACGTCCATTTTCTCACATGCATAAGAAACTCAATCTGTCAAATAGGCCACTTAACCTAAAATTTTAAAAATAATTCTCTTGTAAATATTTAGCAGGGACATATTAGTTCTGTACACTTTAACCATTACATGTCTTCAAAGGTGATAGGAAGTCAAAACATACCCATAATAATACTACTAAGCATCCCCCCACTTTACCTGCCCTTTACTTGTGAATGTAATTTTGATTTCTTAGTATCATTCCAGGATGATGAATTCTTAACATAATCTGAAGTCTAACAAGGTGTCTTTTCAGTGAAGACTCTTCTGGCCATAACACATTGACATAATACTGTATTTCTGACAGGATTTCCATGTGTTTCTATATCGTACCATATTTATTTTTGGTCCCATTTAAAGAAATGCAGAAGACCTCATTTCTGGTCAGGTAATGTGAACAGCTTTGTCAAAAGATTTAAATCAGTGGCATAGCAGATTTGTAAAATCACAGAGCAAATACATAAAAAAAGTACACTCCAAATGGAGTAAATTTAAGGGTCTCAGGAGAATTAGACATTCACACAGCAGGATTATGGTCTCCTGGTACATGAAATGTTGGCACCTATCTACCACACTACGCTGCATCACATCCCAGAATACCATAATCTTTTTTAGATCTTGTTTATCCACACAGTGAACAATGCCCCAACAACATACTCCCACTACTGGATCCCACAAAACACAAATATGTGAAATTCTAGACTTCCATAGTGGCACAGTTGAGGCTTTCATTGTTCTGGGATATGGCATCACATCACTGGGTGATCAATGCCAGACAGTTTGATACAGCTTAGCAGTCTCAAACCATTGGGCACAAATCATACAGCAACATGGTGCCATATCCCAGAAGAACAAAGACATGAAATACAAATACCTACATTTCTCAATACCTCGTACTTGCCTCCTGTTTCAATGTGCCAGTAATACACATGGCCTTCATCAGACTGTGCTTCATACCACAGTTTTGTTGTTTCAAATGCTTCTGACTTCACTGCACCTTCAGTTGAATCATATGCTGCATCCTGTTGCTGTGCCTGAGCACGCTTCTCCTTAATCAGCTGTGATGTGAAATCTGCACTTGCTTCAATGTCCTTCATGTAAGCTTTCAATGCTGCCTATAAAAGAACAATGAAAACATTTACACACAGGCCACATTTCCTAGCACCAAGAATCTAATACGCAGTAGCAGGGGTATGAGTAAAGCCAGGCATGCTTGTAGTATTTCTGTGTTTTACCATACCTCTTCCATCTTCTTCATTTCCTCATCAATTTTAATGTTCTTCTCGTGCTCACTTCTACTTTTCTTGCCAATTTCAGACAGTCGCTTTGTAACATTTTCCTTGTGACGCTTTCCTTTCTCATGGAATTCAATGCTCTGTAAATATCACAGCTGAACAGTTTAAGAGTCAACCAGTCTGCCAGTCTGAAATTGTGTTGCAATTACAATATCTCAGACTCCGGACCTGAAAAATCCTGCAGTCTTTTTGTTGCATTCACAAAGCAGTTGTAAAAAGTGACTACTAGCCTCATCACATCCATCTGTCCACATGGAACAGCTTGACTGCCAAGAGACAGATGTTCATGAAATTTCATATTTGTGATTTTTGCTATAATAGTTTGATGTATTTTGAACAAAACAAACAGACCCTTTATATGAATACCTACCCCTCCTAAGCCACGCACTTGGTCAAGATACTGCAGTATCTGTGCCTTGACATGGGTCAGTCACAAGTATTAACACGATATACCATACCCACTGCCTGTATGTCTAAACAACAACAACAACAACAACAACAACAACAACAACAACAACAACAACAACAACAACAACAGCAGCAGCAGCAGCAGCAGCAGCAACACCGTCGCTGTCGTCGTCATCATCATCTTCATCATAATCATCAACCGCCTCCGTCTATGGCAGAAGTAGAACCTTATTGGAAGTCACTGTGGGGAAAAAAATTACATCATAATGAAAGAGCAGAATGGATAAGAAGAGAAGAGGGAAGGAAAATCAGCAATATGGAGTGGGTGCCTACAAGAACTATGGAAATCACTACATTTTTGTCAAGAGCTCACAAATGGAAATTGCCTGGAAGTGATCAAATACAAACTTACTGGCTAAAAGCATTCCCAGTTGCCCACTGGCATATTATAAAAAACTTCAACGCAATAGTGGAGGAACCAGAGAAGACAGCTAACTGACTAACCGCAGGAATAACTTATTTGCTGCCAAAATCTGGAGACAGAAAGGCAGGCAGAAAATACTGACTGATTACGTGTTTAACGACCATATACAAGACTCTAACACAAACAATGGCTAGAAGAATCTCCACACATCTGTAACAGCAGGACATATTACCAGCTGAGCAAAAGGGATGCCACCCTGGAAGTAAATAATGCCAGGATCAATTGATGATATGAAAAGCAATATATGAGGACTGCAAGAGAAGAAAAAAAATTTAAGTATAGCCTGGATTGACTACCAGAAAGCATTTGACAGCATTGCACATAGCTGGGTACAAAAGTCAATGGAATTGGTAGAAGTAAACAGTAAAATTGTCAGATTTTGCAAATTATCAGTGAAGAAATGGAACACAGTGCTCCATCTGAAAACAAAGCAGGAAGTGATGAAGTCACAACCCATTCAGATATGAAGAGGAATATTCCAGGGGGACTCTCTCTCACCATTACTTTTCTGTATAACACTTATCCCATTAACACATGAGCTGAACAGGGCTGATTGTGGATAGTAAGTACACGCAGCTGAGAGGAAAATAAATCACTTACTATACATGGATGGCTTTAAACTGCTAAGTAGAAGTGAGGAAGAATTGGAAAACGAAATAAACATTGTGAAAGTAATTAGCAAAGACATTAGTATGAATTTTGGATTTGAAAAATGCGCAAAAATTTGTTTTAAAAAAGGGAGGGTCCAGGGGAAAACGTACACAGAAAGTACACTTGAGAAGGACCTTAAGAAACTGGGACCAAGAAACATATATAAGTACTCAGGGATAGAAGAGAGCTGTGATATACAGCATAAAAATGAGAAAGAAAAGTTGAAGAAGGAATACTTGAGGAGATTGAGATTAGTTTTGGACACAGAATTAAGTGCAAAGAATAAAATATAAGCAATTGGAGCATTGGCAGTACCAGTACTTACACATAGTTTGCAACTATTAATTGGTACCAAGAAGAATTGCGAAAACTGGACGGGAAAACAAGAAAACTGCTAACCATCCATGGACAGCATCACCCAAAGGCAGATGTAGACCACCTGTATGTTTCCAGAAAATACAGAGGAAGAGGACTGATGCAGTTAGAAGAAGCGTACCTAATAGAAATTACAAAACTGATGGAATATGTAGACAGTACTGAAGATCCACTAATACAGATTGCTAGAACACACCAAAACAACACTAAACCAGCAATGGTACAGATGGCCAGAAGCCTCAGGACAGAATTGCAGAAAGGAACACGACAAATAGAGGACAGCATAGCAGAGAAGACAAAAGAAAAGTGGCAGGGGATAAGGATGCAGAGTTGAGCTGAGTACTGCCAAATTTACCATATGGTCAGCACACCATGATGCAGCAAAGTATGTAGAAACTAAACACAGTTCAAAACATTTCTTAACCACCCAATTGATCTCATAATGACTTTACACAAGGAAATTTAAATGGTCCAGAAAGACAATTTGCCAATATGAGGTAACTTACAGGTTTATTGTCTGCAATCCAGCATTTGCAGAATTCACAAAATTTCTTGGCCTGTGATTTCCAGTAGTCAGCCCTAAAAAAAAAAGGTATTTTATTTCTTTTACACACAAGAATCCTAAACTAACTTTGTAAATTCACCCTTCTAACCTGAAGCATTACCAATACCAAAATGTACAGAAACCAGAAAATCCCGGTTTTCTACAGAACAAGTGTCTGTATTAGAAATGACAACTTGGGACCAACACACAAATATAGTAGCCAACCAAGACGCCTCACAGCCTACAATACATGATATACAGTCAAAAATATAGACACCTCTAATGGTAGGGGCACAGGTGCCTCCATGCGTAAGTACTGAGCCATGAAGATTAATTAGTGGTAGTAAAGCTCTATGCATTCTTAACCCTTCAGGACTAACCCTGAATATGTTCATGTCTATCTAGCATCTCTTTTGGACCAATCCTGATATACTCAACTTAAAAGGATTCTAATGACGGTGCATTGCAACAGACTTCACTTATATTTTGGACATCATCAACTGTTTGAACCTAAACAACTCACAGCATTTTGGAGACTGAATGTCCCCATCTTCGGGTGGAAAAAGGAGAGCAAAAACCTACTTTATTACCGCCAGAGATTGAGAGTAGCCTTTTCTAAAGTGTACACTGGAGGTGATACAAGCTAGCTCTTCCTAAATGGCCCACAGCAGCAGGTTCTTCCCCTCCCCATTCCATCCTAAGATGGAAACAGTCGGTCTCCAAAACCATGTAGGTTTCTTAGCCTGAGATAACAATGTCCAAAATACAGTACAAGTTACACTTGGATATACCAATTTCCAGTTTGTTTTGTCCTGTTTCTTCTTCACAGCAATGATAAGTACTCATGTTATACAGTACTGGTTCTTGCTTGATTTTTTGCACATATTCAAAAATATGAGTTCAACAGACAAAAAACCTCCTTCCACAATGAAATGAGACATAACACGAAAGGCAGTACAACCTTACATAGTAATAAAGATGAAAAAGAAACTGGGCCACAGACTGTGTCAGTACTTGAAAAATGTGGACATAAAAGCGCTAATATCTCTTTCATGGACATCAGTTTCATGTTCTCATTTCCATTATGTTTGGAGACTGCTGAAACAGCCAATTAAAAAAGCACACCTGTTTGGTAGTACTCACTGTTTTTTCATTGTTGGTAAGTCTGAGATATACTGTCTGATACAGTCTTACCCCACATTACGCCACACAGAAACAATGCCCATACAGCACCACTATGGAGTAGCAAATCACAAACACTTAAAACTCCTGATAAATTGCATTATAGTGCAGGGGAATACAAATTTTCTAAAAATCTTGAAGCCACCTCAAAACTGTAGGTGCCAAAAGAGTGACATGAGGCAAGTTCCATATTGAGGACCCACAAATATTATGTGTCACTGTATAAAATTTGGTCACCTGCATGACCTGGCGCCCAGGATTTTTATACTCCTTATAGTGTTATGTGTCTCAAACTAATTTCTCTTCTAATGAAACATGTAGCTTTAGATCTTCAGATTTTTTTCAGTTCAGAAACAGGTCAACTTTTTGGCGCTTAATCTGCTCTGTTAACATCATTCTTGAACTGGATATCTGTGTAGTAGTTCTTATGTAATGAATTGCTACAAAGTAGGTTTTGTGTGGCTTTTATGATTTATTCTCCCACATGGACAATGGTTACATCCACAGACTCCTCTGGCTAAATGAAAAGAGTTGCTGTCATGGATATTGTGCCAGTGTATGGCAACTGTAACTCAGCACCTTCTTCAACTATTGTACCACTCTCACAACTCAATGAAATTCACCTCCACTGGTAGTACTAACCATAGGAAGGCAGTGAGATCCCTGGTACTGTGCACCAACTGTGCCCGTCTCTAACAATGATCAGAGATAAGTGTGGATCACTGGTGCAATTATGTCTGACAGGAACAGACTGAAGTATTCAGAAAGCAAAGAACCCAAAGCATGCTTTGTCCAGCATGAATGCCACGTGATCTAACCTGGACTGAACCCAAGCTTCCGCAGTCAGAAATCAGTGACTTACCACCCGCTATTAAGCCTGGGCCTATAAACACATTACAATTTACTATCTCCCAAGCAAGCAGTAATGCAGGCCTATCGCCAATGTCCATCATGCAGTAATGTTTGAACTGAGTTATTGATACCCAGCAGGCTCCCACAGCAATAATGTTGCATTAGAGAGGTTTCTGGTTCAAATGTCCACTGGAATACCAGGTTTTTTATGGTCTTTCTTGGTTCCTCCAAGCAAGGCCAGGATAACATCAGAGTGAGACCACAGCCACCTCCTTCCAAATCCTTTATAGTTTATCATCCCTGTCATGGAACCCATATAATCATTGTCACAATATAAAACTATAAAAATTTATTCTGCTGAAAATGATAAGTACATCAATGACAATGGAACCCTTAGCAGCGGCTTCTTTTCCTAATGCACGACAAATCAAGAAACTGTGTTAATGGAGAGCAGCAGTAACCCTGGGATGTTTGTAGTAGTGGCTACAATAGTCCTAGCCTAAGTTTTTAACCAGTTAAGCTAAGCCATTACAAGTATACTGCTGCAGCAGCTCTGTAGCAGAGGATATTATAGCACATACAAACACTCTGGGAAAACAAATACATCTGTTCACAAATTCAAAGCAATATCATGCACGAAATTTGCCAAAAGACAGACATTGTTTGCAAACCATATAATGTTAAACATCATTACGAAACACGCCATAAGAAAATATGACATGTTCACAGGAAAATAGAGAACTGGTAAATTGTGAAAATTAAAATCATATTTAGCTAGTGACAGAAAGTCTTCTATAACATTAATAAATCGAGAGAGTCAGCAGTTAAAGGAAGTTTTATACTGGATAATTTAACTGCAACCAACTTAACACAGGAGGACAATTTTATTCAAAAATGTTTAACTGAAACAATTAAAATCACATGTGAAGGGATCAATTAAGATCGAGCAGTAAAATTTTCCAGGGCTACTCAAATCAGCAGATACTGCTTAGCTTGCAGTGTCTAATCACTGTTGTAAATCAATTTTTATTACAACTGCAGAACTTTTGGAATTAATTTCTATTCATGGAATGGCTACTGGAGAGGACATCTTCTGTATGACAGACACTTCACTTAAAATGTACAAACTTTCATTTAACAAATGTCCATACATTTTGACTGATGTAACTCCTGCTATGACAGATATTAAGAATGACCTTATAACTACCTATTGACTTGTGCACTGATCTCCAATAATGATAAGAGATTCAATATAACCATAGTAACTCCCTGTATAATCAAACTCAGATTTCTTTAAGATTTAGACCTGGATCTAACAAAATACTTTTACTTATGGTATTTATGATATTGTGCTAATTTTATCATATTAATCCTGTCTATTTATTTCTACAATTTTACCATCTAACCTCAATCTTTTAGCCACTACAGTCCGCATGTACCACAAACTTTGACATGCCTGCACTGGCAGAACCATACTATGAATGTAAATGGGCACGTACAGTATGAAGGTCAATAAGAAAATAAGTATAAAATGCACAAATAATACACCAGGTTATTTTCAACCCCTACAAGAATAATCCAGGTATATGACTAATGTCACTGGCATTTCACTACTTTTCTACGTAGTTCCCACAACTGAGGCATTTATCAAAATATAAATTAAGCTTTTCTACTCCATCTTGATAAAAGTGTATGTCGTGTCAAAGCCGTTCGTACACTGTGATCATCTGTAAGTGTGGCTGCCAAGATTCTGCTTCAGCACTGGAAACAGATGATAATCACTCAGTGACAAATTCCACTGACATAATCACAATCTTCCGTCATAAAATTACATGCCATGTAAACTTATTTTCTGGCTAACACTCTCTGTTGTGAGGGCCACGTGACTTTCCCTTTAGATATGTGTTTTGTCAGGCCTGGGTTCATTATACAACACACATAAATAATAATGCAATTTTAATAAACATTCATTTCAGGGAAAATATGTTTACATAATACATTACTCTCTTAAAATAACTGGACTGGACCAAGACCACTGGAAAACACTAAACTCTTTAATTTTTAAAACAGATGCAAACTTCCACTGGATAGCAAAACAAATCCTTATATGCGAACTGAGTTAATGTCATCCAAATTAAAGAAATTTTTTGCTAGACCAAGGAAAAGAAAAACAAAAGCTACAGTGGAAGCCAATATGGAACCTCAACTATCTGCCAACTCTCACACAAGACAATTAAAAAATAACATCAGCAATTCTGTATGGGGTACTTTAACTGAACATCTCTGATTTCATGTAAGAAACAACTGTTTTTCAGTCACTCTGTGACTCAGCAAATTTTCTTTAAATAACATAAAAATCACGTCAAACAGAACAGCAAGTAAATTCTATACACATGCACTGAATTCAACACCTGTTCTATCTGAAGATGGTGAAACACACCTACAAATCGGTTGATTTCTTTCTGCCAATCTACATAATATTAAAATCCTGTTACACTGTATCATAACAACTTCAGTTCAAGTACTGTAAGGCTCAATAAAAAATAAAGTGCCCATTAGGTAAGGTATTCCATGAAACAAGTAGCAGTGAACTTATTCAGTAATTTGGGCAGATAGTCATGGCTCAACACAGATGCCTTCAGCCAACAGTCACAAGAGTACCGTATTACAAGATAAATCAGCATACATTGCTAAGTGTCAAGATCCCTGGACACAAACTTTCTGCTCACACTGACAATATTTCCCAAAAATATATAATTTCATAACAAAGTTCAAAACAGCTTGAAACTCCACACTTCATGCCAATACCAACACACAAACGTTTTAGTGTTCAAAGAACCATGACATCCATGTTTTCACTTCATACTACAAATATGTTTCAATTTTTTTAATTAGACACATTTTCACTTTAATATTTGTGATAAATACTGGCACAATGGTGTTTTCAATCCCTTAAAAAACAACTCCAGAGCTCTTTTCAAAACAAACCACGTGCCAGATCATACACATGGCTTATATCATGAGCAATGCAGCCAACACAATCATTTCTGAAACTACGCTTTTATTAAACCCTGATAACTTGTCATTTATCACTCTTACTATGACTATGTCCGAAATAATATGTAGCATTTATTAGTCCCTACAAGGTGTCACATGTATTGTCCAAAAATCACAAGCAAACAAACAAGGAACTGAGTGTAAAAGACACTGTATTCACTTGTCTGATGTATTCAGGCTTCCTGGTTCTGATTCCCTACCCTACAAGATATGGTACCAGACAAAAGGTAATTTGTGTTTTGTGGGTGTAAAGTCACACGTCTAGTCATGGATCAAGATTGCAGCCTTGAAATACCTGTCGCATTGTCTTCAAGTCATTTGTTCATATGAACAGAAGCATGCAAAATGTCTGCCACTGCCATAATGGTCATAACATGAGAGAGTCGTGATTTATTATATTAAATGATTTACTAGAAAAGCATTCAAGTTTATGTTCATTGCTGTTAAAGAATGTTATGTTCTTCAGTTACAAAACTGGAACTGTTAACTTTGGTATTTTGAGCTTCTGAACATCATTTAAGGTTGAGGTTATTGAATACAAACTGCCATCATTGCTGAATTTGTATTATGAACTTCGTTTCCTGCCACACAAGCACAAATGTAAACATTCTTAGTTTTGCGAGACCCAAGGTTCTCACAGCACCGACTGAAAACTATGAATAAGTGCACACTTCTTTGACTGCCCTGAAGATGAAGGCAGAAAGTACCTCCAAATCTTTGGTACTATACCCATCTACACAGCATCATATCCTCAAAGCCAGAAATCTTTATCAGCAGTGCTGCGAGACCTCCAGTCCTGCTTAAGCGCGTACTTCATAACACAATGACAGCTACAACATTCTTAAAAATGTTTACAACAATGTTAACAAAATCCTAAGCACTGATATACCACAAAACTTGTACCACAACGCAGGATTCAAAATTAAAGAAAAATACTTAATCAGGCACAAAATGTGGGAAAACATATTGTGAAACTCTACTTCCACCAACCATTAAAATCTCAAGCAGTTTTCAATGGTATGTTGAACATTTAAAACAATTTCAATTACACATATACAAACAGTTGGAAAATGTTGCACTAAATAGATACTGTGAACCATCAAGTGCGCCCTTGAATAGAACAAGAACATGACAGGGGTGAACAAAATTTTTCTTGTCTCACAAAGCACAAAATGTATGAGAACATATTAACATATACCTATATAAACAATGTATCATTTGCAGTAATAATGGTTATTACCTGTACTGGTACAAGTAACACAAGACGCGTAGGTATATAAAAATATATCCCATCAAGGATTTGTCTATCATACATCACATACATCCATGAACACTACAGATCTACTACAACTGGAACAGATGCATTTCTTCTGCCTACTCACATAATTACAACAGCTGAAACTATACTACAGTATGGAAGGGGGGGGGGGGCTGTATACTCTACAGTTTGTATAATAAATAATCAAATGTGCAAACAAAAATGTTCAGCACACTGAAGACAGAACACTCAAATCTAGGCAGCATGTCCTTTACAAACTGTCTTGAATAAATTCTTATCCTTTTGTGTAACCAACAGCCACATCACACGCTGTCAAACACTGTCTCCTCATGGGGCAGAGTTTCTGTATCAACCGCAAAGTTCCATTTCTAGTGAAACTGACCCTAACAGTAACAATGTTAGGATTACGTACAACGTCCATAAACTGACCTGCACGACTTTGGATGTGAATAAAATCACATGTTCATTGGAAGACACTAAAAGTGTGTGCTACTTCAGCTACAAAACAAAATAATGTCTAAGGTCACAAACAGACTATGCGATCACCATTCCCGAGTGCTTTCATGCACGTTTCTGAGAAATGCAGATTGTGACATACGCCTGGAAACCCTGATCACTGTATTCCCCCCACACATAATGCCACATGACTTTTACTTTTGGAGGTATGTCAGATAGGTGGTGTGCAACGTCACCAACAATAATCTGAACCATATGAAACAATATACGAAAAATATCAGTTAGATGCGGGAATAATAATAAAGAGTGCCAAAGTTGAACTTCATTGAGTACAGACAAAAAACTACATTTTTCCCCTGACTGATGTTCCATTAATGTTCATAGCAGAGCTTAACACTGAAGGATTTCTTGGTGAATCAGTTTTAACAGTATGTTACAGCTTTAGATGCATTCATGTTGTAAGCTTCCAAAAATGAAGTCTGGTCTTGGAATACCACAGTTCCATGAATACAGTACGCGTGGGAAGTTACTGTGGGGGTTTGAAATTATGTCATTTCACAGAAGAGGCTAACTTGAGGTTAGAGGCACCACATACCTCAAAGATGCTGGCAAATATCTACCAGACTACATAGTGTCACATCCCAGATGACAGTAATCTTTGTAGCAACCATGAGAACATAAAACATTGCAAGAAGTGTCCGGATCACTAAGTTATTACTGGAAATACACCACAACTGTATGACGAATACCAAAACTGACAAATTCTATGGCAGCATGGTCAAGCACATTCATTCCCACAGTATGAGGTGGCCTACCACAGTAGCACATGAGTTACATAAGAGTATGTGCTCATGAAGATTCTAACAAATATGGCACACACCACATGCACTTTTCAGACTGCAGAAATGTCACCCTTCAACCGAACATTGCAGACAGTGGTCACATTTCATATATATATTTAACCTCAACAAACATGAGGACAAAAGTACTTGGCAACTAATGAACTCATAATTGTCATATTGCCTACCCTGTATGACACTACAAGTGATGAGACACATCCTACAATCAGTGAGGTATTTTTGTGGATTTCATAGCCTACTTATGTAACAATTCATCATCCAGTGTTAGGATGCAGGATGATTTTTGGGAACATTCTGCAGGGGGAAAAATGTGTCTTATGAGGTAGACTATACAGTAAATAAAAGACTACATACAACAGGTGCCATATTCTTTGCAAACTGTTCTCCATGACCAATAAGTGTTGCTGCAATGTTTGCCAGCAGGTGCTCAGTGATGCAAACCCACAAAAAAAAATTTTTATAATCAATCACATGTCCAGTAACAAATTTTCTATTACAAGCACTGCATGAAGGATGAGCCTTAGGCTGATGAGTCATACATTCAAAATTTACAGACACAAACCAAAACATGAAGACATGTAGACACTTAAATATTACATGCAGCTGGAACATGAAGTTGTGTAGTGTGGTAACAAAGAAATTACTCCTTGAGCACCTTGAGGTAAATAATACTTCTTCCCCTCAAAACAAAACTCTAAAATTCTGACAACATAATAACTGCAAGAGATTCATATCCACAGACCAGGTGCCTATTGTACCAATGCGTAATAAGACGATGTCTTGCTATTTCACTTCAAAAGATGAAGACAAGAAAAAGTGTCAAAGGAATTCATTCACCCTCTCTCTGACTAGTTTGTTTTATTTAATACACATGCACTTGACAATACACAGGAAACTTATGACTAGTTACTTGCTGATGAGTACAATTAATACGGATAAAGTAACTGAGAAGAAACTGAGAACACTGTATAATGAAATTTAATGACATCACACTGAAGTTGGTCTAATTTATTCATTTGGATCTTTTATGCAATATAATCAAGAACGCATATATTCTTTATACTTCATGTCCAAAACATAATGAAAATTTGTAGGTACCTGATCCATGTTAATGTTAAAAAAAGTAAACATTAAAGGATAAAGGGCTCCAAACCTCCTCACCGAGAACAAGAACATTACACACATGGAAATAAAGGAGAAACCAATTTTGAAATTAAGCTTATGCTCATCTCTCTCTCAACTTGGTCTACTCCTTCCACTGGATTCTGAGAACAGGAAAAAAGGTAGCACTAATACTGACTTGTTACACATCTGTGTACCTACAATCGGCACACAATAGGAACACTTACAATCCCAGCACAATGGCTGGATGGCATATGTAACATGGACATGGAAAATATGTCTGCTGCATTCACAAAATGTATTACTTGCCATATTTGGCTATCATAACTACAAGGACACTCATCCAGGAAATCAGAATTACCGTATTTACCCACACATATGACCCCCCCCCCCCGGTACCAATCTTCTGTTATCAGACTGTACCGATACGGAACCTGTTTAACAAATCAAACATGATGATGACTGAGTGAACATGACATACTTACTAAAATACAGAAATGTCCGCATTAAAACTTTATAACTCTAAGTACAGGTTCTGAATGTGATCACACAACATAACGCAGGTTCATTTTTGTATATGGTAAAGCAACTCACTGCACTTATTTTAATTATTATTTCTTTTATTTTTATTTACCTTATTATTTTTATTTATTACAACAAGACTGACAATGTCAGCACCCCCGGAGAAGACTGTATGTGGCATCCTTCACTGAGGCCAGATCAGGCCTTCCAACACAACGTAATTTGCAAGCAAAATGCTGAAGAACACCACCAAGCAGGCCATCAATAAGACGGTGGCACAAGAAGTTCACAGAGACTGGAAGTGTCCTTCAGCAGAAAGGATCATGGCATGCAGGCACAACATAGGGCTTTTCGAAGACTGTAATAACAGTGATAATTCACTCTCCTTCAGACATGGAAAGCAGCCTCTTCTCAATAAACCATGCCAAACATTGAATCTTCTCCTGGGAGGTCACTGTCAGTTTGGCCATAATGAATAAAAATAATTAATAATAGAATCAATAAATAACTAGAAAAATAACTACTAATAAAAAAGAAACTTTTTGAGTTATCATACACATAACAATACAATATAAGTTCCCATTCAGAAGCTGCACTTATTCAAGGTTGTAATGGCTTTATGTGGACACCCTGCACAATGAAACTGTGTACGCTATAATTATTGGCATTTTCATAAAGCCATCATTAGGCCAAATATAAAAATACAGGGTATACACAAAATAATGTTGCGGTTTCAAAAGTTCACAAGAAATTTATTTCTCACCTTACACGGGCACAACGTACACCGTCAGCAGTGGCAACTGTCCAAGTTTCTCATGCATTAATCACAGTCCTTCAATGTGTGCACCCTGGGTCACACAACACACACCCACACGGTAATCAAATTCATCCTAGACATGGTGTAGCATGTCTGCTGTAATGGTCTGCAGTGCATGCGTTACCCGATCACGAAGTTCCTTGAGGGACATGGGCAATGGTGGTTAAAGACAGCGTTTACGTACCATGTACCACCATTGCCCATGTCCCTCAAGGAACTTCGTGATCGGATAACGCATGCACTGCAGACCATTACAGCAGACATGCTACACCGTGTCTAGAATGAATTTGATTACCACGTGGATGTGTGTCGTCTGACCCAGGGTGCACACACTGGAGGACTGTGATTAATGCATGAGAAACTTGGACAGTTGCTGCTGCTGACGGTGTGCGTTGTGCCCGTGTAAGGTGAGAAATAAATTTCTTGTTAACTTTTGAAACCGCACCATTCTTTTGTGTATAGCCTGTATATTCAGAGGACATACAAAACACATAAATGTTTTTGTGATGTGTGAGACATGACGACATATCAACCCTTCATGTGGTACATTCATATAAAGTACGAATACGTAAATTAATGACTTACGAAAATAAGTGTCAAAACATGTAGCCTGCACAATTTTACTGTATTTTAATGGAGATGCTGAGTTAACTGAAGCATCCTCCTGTTTGATTTTTTGTATCACATACAACAGGATGATTCAGACAATAATGGAACATATTTAATGCTGTGCATGATTATAAGGCAATCCAACTTTCCAGATGATAAATCAGGCAAAAATTCTCATCTTATATTCAGACAAACGTGGCACATAATTAATTCCCACACTAATTCTGCAGAATGTTAATTTCTTTCTTCAACAAACATCTGATTGGTCCATTTCCTTTGGTGACTTTCAAACAAAATACTAAATGGTAAGCTGGTTATAATACACATAGTCGAGGAAGTGATCTGAAGAACACAGTTGACCTTCCAGAAGCAGAAGTGCAAACATCAAGACAACACTATTGTGAATTAGTTTCCAGTAATATGTACTATCTATCAAGCACAACATTGTTTTCGTTAATTATTCCGTAATTTCACCTGGAAGAAAATAAACACATTCTCTGTGCTCTTCCAATGCTGCTTAAGAGACAGAGAAAGTTATGTCAGCTGTTTCCAAATACTGCGTGATACTGTATTTAAAGAAACAAGTATAAAAAAATAAATGTGTTCTATGCACCAAAAATATATATACATATTTTTAATAAACTCTCTTAACAATACTTCCTATGTCGCGTCCAAGCTTGGCCAGGCTTCCCTACTGTCACTGTGGGCATAATTTCGAAACTCAGCTATGCCCAAACATAAAACTTCTAGTTTTCCAAACATCAAACAAATGCACGTCCTTCCATTAATTCGCAATTTAAACTACCAGAAAACGCTTACACAATTACATACAGCCATTTGTGTATGTCTGTATTTCTGTACCCAAACTGTCTGCATATTCACGCTTAACTTTACTAAACACTACACACTGCTTAGTTTCATGCTGAAATAATGCATTACTTCACCAGTATAGAAAGGTAATTACGCCAATAATCACAGCATATTTTGATGGACACAAAACATTATTGGTATATGAAGCATATCAATAAATTCATCACAGACCTAGCATTAATTCATAAGGCAGGTTCAGGTACTTCTGCTTCTTTCAAGACCTCTGTCCTTCAACATGTCTAGTAAGGTTTGAACTAATAAGAACAGTGGATCGTCTTCCAACTTTCCCAGCTTCTCCATTTCATTACTTATCACAGATGAGTAGAAAATGTCTCTTCATGGTAATGAGTATTACTACATGTGCGGAAGAAAAATCTGACGGTTTTCAAAACAAAAGAACACAATGACATTTCGTCTTATTATGTAACAGCTGCTATCAGTGAAGAACTCAGTACATGCCATTTTATTTTTGAAAATTTCATTATTCAGATGTCTCCCGCCATTTCTCAAACTCTGCTCTAATCTTCCTCGACGATTTTCCATCACCAACGAGTCATCTGCTCCGGGATTGCTGTGATTTCTTCCTTTATTCTCTGCTTTAGTTCCCCCATGGTTGTTGGCTTAGAGATTAAAACTTTACTTTTGAGATACCCCCATAAAAATTATTCACAGGCAGAGAGATCAGGTGAATACGCAGGCCATGAAACGTCACCGCCACGAGAAATGACATGTTGTGGAAACATTTCTCGCAGAGCAATCATTGATGCCTTTGCTGTATGGGCTGTTGCCCCATCTTGTTGGAACCATACTGAAGAGAGATCGATTCCACAATGACATTAACTCTGGTTCACAGAAGTTGAGAAACATTCCCACATAGTGCTCGGATGTCACAGTAACTGCTGCACCTTCATTGTCTTCGAAGAAGTAAGGGCCAAGAACCCCAAAAGATGCGATCCCACACCAGACACTCAATTTATCACTGTGGAGAGGACGCTGATTGAGCTCTTGTGGATTTTTGGCTGCCCAGTAGTGGTAATTCTGCTTGTTCACCTAACCAGGCAAAAGGAAATGTGCCTTATCAGTCACGAGGAGAGCGTGGGTTGGGGTAATGATACTAAGGTCACTGGGTAAATTGTGTCATGCCAGTTCAGAGGCAGTGGACCGTGCAGCATCGTCCATTTGTTGTTGAAGCTTATTTCAAGAATGGCGATTCTGTTGTTAAAACACAACGATTATTCCGCACAATTTTAACATTCCTTGTCATGGCTGTGTTCCCTGTTGTAACACCATAAAAGCATGGGTACAGAACTTTCGGGAAAGTGCTTCAGCCTTAAAAAGAAAACCAAGACGCAGAATTCCTAGGGATCGGACACCAGAAAATGTTGAAAAGGTAATGGTGGCTATTGTGAAGAGTCCAAGGCATTCGGCCAGGAGGCATTCTGCTTCCGTAGGTCCATCAGATCACAGCATGTGGGGAATTTTGCACAAGGATCTTAATTTTCATCCGTACAAAACTGTGACTGCTGAAGAATTAAATGCCTGCGACATGGCAAATCGCAGGATTTCTTCTAAGCAACTTCTCGAAAAGCTGAATGATGATGCTGCTATCAACGCTCTTCTAATTACTGACAAAGCACATTTCCACTTGTCTGGTTATGTGAACAAGCAGAATTACCGCTACTGGGCAGCCGAAAATCCACAAGAGCTCAATCAGCGTCCTCTCCACAGCAATAAACTGACTGTCTGGTGTGGAATCGCATCTTTTGGGGTTCTTGGCCCTTACTTCTTCGAAGAAAACGAAGGTGCAGCACTTACTGTGACATCCGAGTGCTATATTCGAATGTTATTCAACTCCTGTGAACCACAGATACGTTGTCGTGGAATTGATCTCTCTTCAGTGTGGTTCCAACAATATGGGACAACAGCCCATACTGCGAGGCCATCAATGAGTGTCCTGCGAGAAATGTTTCCACAACATGTCACTTCTCATGGCGGTGACGTTCCATGGCCTGTGCATTCACCTGATCTCTCCACCTGTGATCACTTTTTATGGGGGTATCTCAAACGCAAAATTTTCATCTCTAAGCCTAGAACCATGGAGGAACTGAAGCAGAGAATAAAGGAAGAAATCACAGCAATCCCGAAGCAGATATGACTCGTCAGGTGATGGAAAATCGTCGAGGAAGATTAGAGCAGTGTTTGAGAAATGGTGGAAGACGAGTAACATACTGTACAAAACACGAAAGGGCATGCACTGATTTCTTCAACGATAGTAACTGTTACATAACTAGGTGAAGCGTCATTGTGTGATTTTGTGTTGAAAACCGTCAGGTTTTTCTGCTGCACCCTGTATAACTAGAGCTGCCGGCACGAAAATAGTCCCATCAAGGTAAAGCAACTGACAACCGCGCTCTCCACTGCCCTGCGTTGTTGCTGCTTCCCCCACAGCGCAGCTTCCCATTTAGTTCCACACTGTCTATCGATAGACTGCCGTAGTCATGGCAACACTGCGTTCACAGGCAGTGACCCTGACAGGACTATTTTCGTGCAGGCCACTAAAGTATGCTGAATTTAGAGCTACAGCAATGTGTCTTAACTGCACATCAATAAAAAAAAGCACAGGAATTAAAAGTCCATAAGAACTAAGAATTATACATAATTATTTTATATATACAAATGATTTACTAGGACTAAAGGATATGTGACGTTTGTAATCTAATAAAATCAATGTCACTAATGAACCACAAAAATAAAGCCTCTTACAATCATGCAGAACTGTTCTCTGAAGGAAGCAAGATAATACAATTCAACAGAACAGTAAGCTACAAGTGGGAATTCAAACTCCTCTTAAGAATGTATCACTTATGCTTATTTAAGATCAACTGCTGGAGTACCTAGCATGAATAAAGTCAGAAATGGAACTATAAGAGAAATAATGGGTGTAAAATAAAAGCCAAATATAAAACATGAAATGCCTATGATGGTTGGGCAGGTACAATGCATGACACAAAAACTGCAAAAAATAATGCACTGTGTACCCCAGCCAGAAAGATAAGTGGATGTCCAAGGAAAGTCCAGCATGAAGTAACAGAGGTGGCAATAAGTAGCAGACAACTAACACAAGGATAATGGATGGACAGGAATGAGTGGTGTTTGGGAACCAGAAGTTGGCAGTCATTGTAGCACCACAAGCAGACAGATTATATAGGATGAATGAACATGACACCATGGCATTAATGTACAACATATCAACATTATCAGAAATCCCCTTCCCCATGCCAAGAGCACAGTGAAATACCATGGCACACTTTGTGAATGCAACAGTGATCAAACACAAACAATTAACATTTTAGTAATACTAAAAGGTACAAATAGGAAATCTACAGGGTATCTGGAAAGAACTATAACCAATATAATTAAATCTCAGATCAGCAAACAAGGAATGTTAGGAAACTGTTAAAAGGAAAATTGTCTTCATTGTACCTCCTAGGTAGAGACAGATAAAACAAATTCAGCAGCTTCCACATCAGCTTACAAATATAAGGACACCAATGTGTTTGTATACTCTTCAATCAGTCTTGCAAAAACTGGAGACTGTAGTTCTCAAACTGTGAGTAGTGCCCCACACACTGTCAAAGTTCAGTTAAAAAAACACTCTTACCTCTTTGATAAATGGTAACTGCAATACAGAAAATCAACTCTTAGGAGGCCTTAACAAATTTATTTTGGACAATCCACTTTAATTACTAATCCTCAAATGTAATGAACAAATTTTCAAATGACCTAGAATAAACACACACTTGATGCTGTCAATTTAGTGAGATATGACACAGGGTTGGAGGTGTGATAGCTGTGGGATAGGAGCAGCTGAGACATGCCATGAGACTCTGAGGCTCCCTTCTACCTTCAGGCACACCAAATTTAACTGTACATATTATTACTACTATGAACAAAAGTTAACTATCCAAGTTGCTATCCAAAACCTTTTACTGGTTCAACTCTTAAGGTGCACCATGGTCCCCACAGGTGCTGCTATGCCAACTACGTTCATTTACTGTGAGATACTATCACAGTTTGAGAACCACTGACTTATGGATTTTACATACAGAATTTAATCAGAGGCAGAGGCAAGGAAAAAGTATTCCTCCCTTTCCACATAACTACATTTCCTTTATGCCACTAATAAATACACACCACAGCCTGAGAGAGATCAGAATCAAGGCACTCAACCAAATTCATCTGTGCAGCAAAACCAGGATGCCCAACCTTGTCACAAGATGGATTACATCTGTGATCTATCACTCTTTTTGATAACAATTTTGGTCAAGGATTACTTGAGCAATACATACATCAAAAACAGGAGCAGATATCTTATTTCACATAGCTTCCTTGGAAAGGAACACTATCACCATTTGTTTATAAGGTTCACATATGGAAATCCATCATTTTCAGAAAATGTCTAGTCCTGAGAATGATGATCAAAACTAACATAAAGTTACTTCAATAAATGTTCTCTATTTCACGCAGGAACAGAAAGAAAAAGCAGGAAGACTGATACAAAACTGTGTTTGAATATCTGTTGTTGTGTGTTCACACAATTTTATTACAAACTCTGCTCCCTGAAATTTATCTGCAAAGAAACACACCACAAAAAAAAGAAATGAGTTCAACTGTAAACAAAATGTGTGTAGAGTACGTTACTGTACTTGGAACAGTAAAATATAAAGAATGCAGAAAATAAGAAAACCAAAAATGTGCACTGCTAGGTAATAGCGCAGCAAGGACCTGTGGCATACAAGACATCTTTTTAAACATCGTATAACAGACTGTCATAGCTACAGTACACTGTGGTGCAATTTGATTCCTCAATGAACAGGCAGCTTCCAGATAAGATGACTAACATTAACACTACAAAACAATTCCTGAAATCTAAAAAATAATTTACTCAAGCAGCATGCCTACATAAAATCAGTTTTCACTACTTTAACTAACACTGGCACAAAACTTATATATCACAGTTTATATCATCACTCAAAAGACATTTGTCAAGTCGGTTGTGCACCTGTTCCACAGTAAGATTGCCTTCAATAATGTGCTATATGTTAACTCAGTAGTTCTGCTCTCTCTCAGCAGCCTACTATAGTACAGAATGATAAGTCTTGCCATAAATTCATGACAATATGTTAGAAAACAGAACTGGCCCAGAAAACCCAGCATGAATATTGCTACAGGATTTGAAACAACAATATTTGTTTCTACTTTCACATTAAAACAAGGTGCACTAAATGGCACACTGTACACTGCATAAAATCTTACTGAATCATAAGAGCATCGTTACCTGAAGTGAAATTAACATGCAAGGATAACGTTTCAAAAATTGTGTCAGTACTTTCGCATACATTGCCTATGAATTTATGACTTAGTACCTAATAATCTAAACTAAGTATTATGAAACTGTCAAACTTGTTTTACTGACACCCCTGAAATTCCTTTGCTATGACGATGATCATATCAAAATACTCCCCAGAGCAATCCATTGTCTACTGAATGTAGCATATAATTTAAAACATGAATCAGTGAACAACAAAAGGTACAAAAAGGTACCAACCCTACATTTAATACAATACTTAAAGCTTAAAGGGTAAACAAATATATGAGGGTAGGAATGAAACAATGGAACATCAAGGATCCCCAGCACAACAGAGACCAGACAGAATATTTTAAGACCACTGCTAAATGAAAATGGTGAGGGGTGGGCCATACAAATAATGTAAAGAATACAGAACATATAGAACATCAACAATCCCATTTAAAATAAAACATAATTAGTAAATATGAAGATTAACTGAAGAACCATAATGCTGTTCTAATCAATAATAATAATATAACACAAACACTAAATTAAAATAGGAGTTGTATAGTGGCCTCTTTTGTACAGTACTATGATAAAAATATGTTTCAAGATATGCTACAACGGTATTTCTCAACCAGGGGTCCACAAGTTTGGTGGACTCTACTCAGCAGAATATGACTATTTTTTTTCTTTAGGCTTTTAGTTTAGTTTTCACAGTCGTGACACTATGAAAACCACCATTTCTGTACTAAATTTTTACACTTTTAATAAATACTTTTACAATTTCACTAAGTTTTGCATTTGTATATATTTCAGCTTCAAATGTTACTGTGAGCTGGGACTAAGGAGTCTGCGAGTAGACACAATACTTGGGATGGGTTCTGCTGAATTTGTGAGACTCTGTAAGGCGTCCACAGTAGCAGGACAGTTGAGAAACACTGTGCTACTATGTAATTAAATATAGTACAGATACAGTGGCTACTGTACACAGATATGACATAAGATCTCTTTTTAAAATAGCTCACCAGCAGCATGGGAACAGTATACTACTTCTGATAACAGTAAATCTTCATAAATTCTTTCAGTCTTTTTCAATGGCATGAACATTATTAATGGTCTTACACACCGGTTTTTCCCTACTTGACCAATAAGCACTGGCCCAACACTCTGGTGAGTTTTTATTAGACTTTCCAAAGGTTATTATCACTGTGATTGTATGTCTAGGTCCCATAATCAACTGTTAAACCTCCCTGACACACAGCATACGACGAAACACTGGCACAGCGTCAGGCAGAGTGTTGGGCTGGTGCTTATCAGTCAAGCACGAAAAAGCACCCTATACAATGAATGCATTAATTTAAGTATACCAATGATAAACTATGTTATGACTAGACTGTAATCAGTGTTGGAAGTCTGAAAAACATCAGACCAGTGGTATTCACAAAAATTTCAGCATGACATTGTGTTAAATAAAGATGCAAACGAATAACAAACTTCTCTACTGTCAAGGGCTACCACCTTATCCAACTTCATAATTTTGTACGAAGTAATGCTTAATGATTACTTACAGCTACATTAATGAACTGCACAGTACCTACGACTATACCACTCCGAGGCATGCAGAGCTCAGAGCTCATGCCTCACTGAACTGGCTGTATGCTGACGACTCATGCATCAACTAATTTGAACTTTATAATTCTAACAATTGGAGTTCAATTCCCCAAACGGCTGTTTCTCTCTCATCCTCAATGTATACAGACCCATATTCTGCAAGAGTAAGGCAGTCCAACCATGAAACTGACCCCTCACCTCCAACACATAATGCGATTAACAACATGTGGAATCATTTGATCAGTCACAGCCTCGTACTTACAGTACATTTTATATAATTCTAATGTACAAAGTACACATTTGATTTTCCGATCAATGATATTTACACAATTATTCATAACATCCAACATATTTTCCTCTGCAATTTGAGTTGTTAAGGAGCCCCTACATTAACCTACAGTAGTTCATACCGCAGATGAAAAATGGCAGGGAATCGGCTTCTCCCGCTTACTGTGTGGAAAGCCTGCCACAACATTACACAGGTCCCGGACGTATGATAAATTGGTGACTGAACACTGACAGGAAACTAGGGTCAATGTGAATGCAGTGGCAAAGTGCATTAATTTTTCTACCCCACAATAAACTCATATATGAAATGTGGTTTTCTTACAGACTTCAAGAACCCTCACACTACCTTCACTTGAGTTCCCACGGACACCTGTGAAGACAAATTTGGATATCCATTGTTTTATCAGTTTGAGCATTTATAAACTTAAGAGAAATCAAGTCTTTACAGACACTGCTGAAATGGAACGCAAAGACGTAACACAAGGTAAAGTTGTCCCCATATGTGCCATGAATGCATAAAGGGAAAGCAAAGGCATGGCTCCACTCTTTCATAACTGTGACACTAGAAGGAGGTGAGTGGTCAGCTTGACACCCCGCCCACTTTACCCTCAGGAAAAGAGCCCACAGTACCCACCGAACAGCAAGGTGGAATTAATACTCTGTGAATTTCACACCAGAATTTTGCTGTGTTTTGCAACACTAGCACAAGCGGATATAAGCTAGATACCACATTATCAGCCACATTTGCACAGCAATAATAACCAAAATTATCACAACAGAAATATCCACTCATATTTTCTAAATTGTACATTTACAGATTCAGGTCTTCTGTGTTCTTATGCTGCAATGCACATAACACATATAAAGAAAACATACTTCCTTTGAGATGTTGGGAATCAATGGCCCACTACTCTTGAGTATCATGACCTGAATCCTCAACTTAAAGACTGTGAAAACCTCAAACTACTTATATGTTCACCTAACTATACTTATACAACAGTTCATTAACATTTTCACATGCTGGATGCACAGTGAATACCAGTGGTCTAGTATGCTTAGTCTTCTTGCTCTTAACCTTCACAAACCACCAATTGCAAAATATATTTGAATAATGACCTTCAGATCATTCTCACTCACAAATGAAAGATGTAACTCAAAATAACACAAGCAACAAAATGAAACAGCTTCAAATTAACAAAACAGCAATATAAGGAATATATTTAGTACTGATTTAATGGATATTCGGGTAATGCATAGCACTGGCAGACCCCCAGGATGTTTTTGGCAAAACATGCTAACTTTATACAGGGGTCACAGTAAACCATGCCAATCTAGCTTCAGCACCTGGCTGCAAAACGGAATACTCATATATTTCAATCTGTCCTTGAATGAATGTCTCGAACAAAAGAAAACCAAGAATATGTATTCTTTTGACATTCCAACACTAGAACTGCTTTACTGCAAGCAAAGAAAATACTGGTTTCTGGCAATGTTTGGCAATAGTCATGGCACATTATCAGTTACACAATAATGTTTTATTTCATTTTGCATTGTTTGCCTCTCATAAACATGTATAATATAAAGCAAAAGGCAAACAGCAATTTAGTTATCATGAGAATTTTCGGTATACATTTTTCTCAGGCTCAGGAGCATTGGGTAATGAATATTCTCATCATAATCACAACTTTGTTTCAACTTTAAGTGCCTATTCCATACATGTTCATTGTAATACTGCTTACTCTTACAATAAAAGCCTCTCATTTTGGCTTCCTCTGCAAATTTCTCGTATGTTTGTCCCCTTCGTGGTGCCATAACAAGCGCAGTTCCACCCTCATTCATCATCATCCAGATAGTTTCAACAAGATCCCGACGAGCTTCATCAAAGAACAGGCAGTCGGCAGATAAAATAATATCATACGTTGAAATGTGCTTACCAACTGGCTTAGTTTGAATATCCCCCCATTGCAAGACAGAGCATCTCACACGATCCCCTAAACCATTTTGCTTTACAATAAACTGTACATTATCAATGGCTGATATATTTCCATCTGTGACATGGATGTTGATTGCTGTTGTGTATTTGGCCACCATGAGCCCAGCAAGGCATGTCATTCCACCCCCTAACTCCAGAACTGTTTTACCAGAAAAATACTGCAAGTTGCATAGAATGTAGTAAGCCAGTACTTCTTCTGATGGCCAAACACAGATGTTTCCAGTATTGTTGAATCCCATGAGCTCAGCTGCAGTGAAACTACGGGTGGGATGTCTAATACTCAAGGAATATGTCTCCTGTGATATGGTGGCAGTGTATTCAAACCATGATGCAACAGGATCACTAGAACTGTTGTTTAGTATTACGGGGTGGGATGTTACAAGATCAAATGTTGTGAAACGCCGTACTGATATGATGTCGTCAACGTTTGTTAGAGCAGCATCAACATCACAGGTTTTTTGCAAGGCTCGAGCCAAGATCTTCCAGCGGCGTCGAGCAACTTCATTTCTGTTCTTATGATGCTGCAGATATACGTGCTGCTGTTGGGAACCATTACATACTGCAGACATTGCTTAAAATTCATCAATATTCAACTCTATCCCTGTACCAGAAATAGCAACCATTTTCCAGATGATGTTTAAACATTTCTGTTTTTTACCACATTGCTGTAGTGATGAGAGGGGATGGTTACTTTTAGCCTGCAAGGAGAAAAACCTGTGGTTACTCCTTCTTCATACAGTTGTTCTATTCCAGAGGATACGAACATCATGCTCCAAATAACAACCAAGAGGCTTATACAGACACAGAGTGAAAAAGAGAGACAAGAATATTTTTTGTCCAAGATTATTATAAGCAGAAACATAATACATTTCTTATGCAAAATTACCAAGAGCAAGTTTGAGAAAAGAAATGCCCTAGAGTTCTTTCAAATGCAAGGTCTGACTTCCTCTTACAGCATTAATACTGAAATTGTTTAATCAATATTTTCTCATTTCTGTGAGACCAAACAGAGTCACACAAACTATCACATATTTTCGTTCACACTCCAATGTTACTAAATCAGGGTGGAAGGATAAATATGTCTGGTCACATGCTACTTTAACATTCTGAGACCTCAAGTCCATTATTATTTCCTGGCCTCTAATTCATGCTATGTTAATTTACACCATGTAGTTAAAATAGTATATGATTAATTACAGTTGTAAACATAACAAACATACATACAATGCAAGTTACAACTCCAGCTTTACAGTTCTGAAGGGACTCTCATAATGTTTACATGCACACTGCATTCTTATGTGGGTTGTAAAATGAACAAACATGATCAAACAAGAAAAATATTCACCACAACACAGGACAATTAGTACCCAGAACTGACCTTATATATACTTAAGACATATTGACAGTTCCTAAGTATTGCTTTAAATCATGTTTGTACACACACAGACACACACATTTCTGACCACAAAAAAGTGGTGTTGGCATGAATATTTACTACTGGCATGCCTACAAAATGTTTGTGAGATCACATAAATTACATTTACTTAATTGGAAAAACACATACGCAGTTCCCATGGGCTCATCTGCACTTCTGTTCAAACAGAGCTTCTAATGTATGAAACTGCTAATTTTCAATAAATTCTTTTTAGGCAATTAGCAGCATAAAGATGCAGTTTTGCAAGAGTTGAAGTGCTGCTGAGGATTCAGGTCTTCTGGGATGTGATGCTGTGCCACTGAATCATCAATATGCAGGTTGTATACAATGTTTTGGAGAATGACTATCCCTATCAGCACCTGTTTATGTGGTGAGTGACATGGCTGCACACTGTCTTTCTACTGGAGTAAGCTTTTGTAGCTCACCTAACCAAGTATGGACCACTGACAGAATGTGGGCAAAGCTAAGCAGTCGCCATCACAATCCATGTTGAGATCTTTGCTCTTCTAGGATGTTACACAGCACAGATTGGTAGTTAATTACCTACATTTTGGGACAACCTACCAGTCCCATCTTCAAGGGTCAAGCAGTCCAAGAAATCCATGTTGCTTAACCTGGACATTCAGGGATGCTAGCTATCACTGGTATTTCATTCAAACATTTTTGCTCATTGTATATGTCACCGACATATGTTGGTGGCCAGTCAGCTACCATGAATAACTGAAAGCATATCTACTACATCCCCATTCATGTTACTGGGATGCAGACACATCTCAATGGCCTCTTTCACCAAGCAGTCCATGAAGCCAGCCATTTCTGCCAAGACCACCATATCCTTGAACCTTATCCAGTGTTCTAGTTTCATACTGTGCTCCACAACTGCCTGCCTGCCAGGATGGATAGATGGAATTTGTGTGCAATGCATATTCTTTACACCTAATCTCAATGGTGTGGCCCCTAATTCCACATATATCTTGCAGCATTCACATGGACTTTCAGGCATCAGGCACATATTATGTACTGTGTAAATGTAGCGAGGTGTATGTTGAGCAGAAAATCATGCCAGTAAGATGAGAATTTAAGGACCACATACGGCACTTGCAACTATTCTGCAGAGACACTGGCAGCGGCAGACAAGAGCACTGAAGTCCAGCACCAGACACACACACACCACAGTACTGACTATAATGACTGGCTGCAGGGAACACTTAATGAAAAAGGCCTCTGAGATCCAGCTACACTGCAAGAAATCCAAAAGAGATCTGGAATTCACTGTTTGTCATTCATACTGACTACCCACCACTCTTCTTCAACCAGGGAGGGCTAGCTAAAATCAACAGAATGAAAGACCAAGGAATACTAGCATTCCTGAATATCCAGGTTACAAAAGAACATTGTGACAATGCCTGGCTCCAACGACTCTTCCTCAGACAGACCACATTTGGACAAACCACTGAGCTGCAAGAGCATATTTTGATAGCAAATAAAATGTGCAGCTAAGTCAGTCATCACATCAAACCCTGGCGATGTGCACAGTGTCTAAGAACATTGGATATTATCGGCATCTTCAATGACTAATCGCCCAAGAAGGATTCATTGAATGTAGTCACCATAAAAGCCACAAATCATACACACACTAATTCCATCATATATTTATGTTGTGTCTGCATTACTTCTCTGACAGACCATTTAGACTAACTTATGCTGGCCTGATAGGTGGTACAGACTTTCGGAAAATAAAACAAGTATCACAGTACTTTCTTCAGGAATGATGTCATGATAAGAAGCATGTCTTCTCTTCACAGTTATTTTGTTTGGTACTCTGTCCATACGGCAAGTGCAATGTTTTGACAGAGTTATTATCTTTTTGTAGTTCATACCATTCCATCCAATTTCCTCTCCATCATATCATTCTGGAGATATTTGGAACGTCATATCAATATCACATGCTAGAAATATGCTACCTATAAAAGAAAGTAATTGTACCTGATCGAACATTAGGGCTAAAATGGTAAGGGCTGGCTTCAACTTTAGACATGTATGGCACTAACATAGAGGTTACAAGCTTGGTTTTCAACTGTACAAAACTGTGAACAGTGATCACTTAGATTTAAATGTAACCACTTTTAATAGGCATGATTACATACAGTTTCAACTTCGGCGATAGACACAGCCACAAATATCTGGCATGCTGGGGCCTTTATGTTTGTTCATATGTTACCATTTTCCTCACAGACAGCATTCAGAAGTGTAACTGTGTAACTTGGCATTCTGACATTAACACGTAATTTTGTGAATTAAAAAATGTTAACAAAATGGACATCATAAAAATGATTTTCATTCCCTTCCTTCTATCCCACTGCTTATGAGTTACTGAGTGTGCCAGTCTGCTACAAATACTAAATTCTAGACATTTAAAAACTATCATTTTTGTTCAATAATTATATAGTGATATCAAACCTTAGTAACTAAAAAACAAGCGCTTCTTCGGGAATATTCATACTAAAAGAAGCACTTCACCTCCATATTTCTTTCAAACACACTACACCATACAACACACTTGATAATTAATAGGCATCAGGTAGTCTGCGGCAAAATGTGGCCATTCCACCCACACAGTCCTACTGGCACTGCACTCAACCACAACTGGAAAAACTACAATAAGTGTAATGACTTTTTTGTTTTTCATATCCTTTCATCAGCTTAAACATTTTGCACCAAACATCCTATTTACCTCCCCCTGCCCCTTTTTAGCATCTGATGGTCTAACTGGTAGTGGTGAGAAAGAGGACATGCAGTTTTGGGGTCATTCACTCTGCCTATCAGAAATGAAGAGAAAAACCTACCACAAACACCATATCTATGCAAGATGTACATTTCTGACAACTTAAATTACTTCAAATAACCTTCTGTCTAAATCTGAATTGTAAATGTTTAATGTGGATTTGATGACACCTCTCTGATTTTAACACCATACAAAAGCACTAAGTTTCATGCCGCAAGAAATATTTTTAGACATTATAGCAGTACATATATTTGTACACATTATTTGTACTGTACAAAGTGAAACAGGCAGTGTTCAATATTCACACCTTAGTATTCCAAGTTATGACACCCTGTAGCCTGTAAGTAGGTCGTGATTTAAATATCATACTAATGTGTCAGGTTCTAAACAACAACGTGATCTGATGGGAGACCGTATACATTCACCCAACTGGATCCAATTCCTGTTCCTCACACATAGATATGCCATCAAAACATAACTTTCCAAAATCTCAATCCTGCTTCTATGTATATTCCAACCACTTTATGTTAACAATACACTCATCAGATCTAAAGAATCAGAGCATACACTTGCTAGGCTATAGCACATTTCATATACTCCCAATACATCCAACAATAATGAGAGAATACAAACAAAATAACTGCCACATTGCCACCAATTAAGGATATTTAACAATCAAGATCCAATTACACAACAACTAAACTCTGATGAAATCTGTGAAACATGCAGAATGTGATTCTTGGGGATTCCCATTCTTCTGGGATGTGCTGCAGCATCACTGAGTATTAGGTTCTCGGTGTTTCAAAAGAATATGGTGCCTTCACCTTCAAGAGCCTAGGGTTTGAACCTCATACACCCTTGAAGAAAAAGGCACAATGTCCCTTCAAAGTGTCAAGAACCAATTACCTTCTAACATGGCATCATATCTCCAAAGAACGGAGTCCTCAACCACAACACCATGAAAGAACCTCAAGACTCACTACGGTATATAATGATCGTTTAAAACGGTACACAGGTAGCTCTTGTTTTACGCCAGGTTACATTACTGAAAAATGTCATGCAAATCGATACAAAATTCCAATTTAAACAATGCATTTCCTGGGGGTTAGTGGACTGACAACCTCAACCTACATAGCGTATGATTATAACACTAGTGGTCATATGCACCAGTGGAGTATGTATGTACTGTATAGACAGTATACACACATTTCTATACAGTATATATACATTTATATACAATATATTTATTTATTTCTACTGCAATAAAAATGTACGAGACTCACAACCACAGCTTTTCGTATGGTTCATTCCAATAGGACTATGGTAGTCTTGCTACACAAACACTTTGGTTTCTGACTTAGCACTTTCTTTAGTTCTATCACCATTATCACGAATTGTATATACCCTACTATGAGCGAGTCTAAGATTACGGCATATATCAACAATTTGTTCACCATTTTCACGTTGGCTTATTACGTGTAATTTCACTTCAGCACCGACTCTCTATCGCCGATTTTTCACTTGGATTGCACTAGCTGATGCAGATTTATGTTTCTCACTCATATTAGAAAGAAGAGCCAATGCAGTTAAAATGAGCAAACTAAACGAGATGTTATTCATATCACCAATGTAATCACTCCATACACATGACTGATGGCATGACAGTGATGTCACTTCCTGCTAGTCTACAAAATATAAGCGTGATCATGGACCACCTATGCCAAATCATGTTCAGGCGAAAACTGACATGTAAATTCAAAGTGGTGCAAATTTTCAAGTCGCATTAAAGCGAAATCGCGCAAGACGAAATTGTGTAAAACGAAAGTTACCTGTGTGTCTTTTCATATTCCCATTCACATGGATACACAGCATGTCCAGTATTTGCTGCCAAACATGAGTAAACACCTCAAAATTAAACCTGGCCTCAAATGCAATGCAGCATCATGTCACATCAGTGTAAATTTAAATGAACATATCCAAGCATCAACAGCACCAAGAATGACAAAAACAAAAACAAAAACAACAAAAACAACAACAACAACAACAGACAACAGCACAAAACCACCCATTACAATCAAACATTACAAAACTTCACACAGGAGTGTCCATCAACAGTAAGGAAGTTCAATGTCACTCAGACACTCAAAACATCCCCATGTTTTATGGAAACTTATGGTGTATTACTATGTTCAAAAGAGTCAGCCACTGGGCACTATGATGTACAAGTTGAATCTAGTCCACAACATTATGCCTTATTTAAGATCCATTTTAATATAATTCTTCTATTTATGCCTAGGTTTTCCAAGTGGTCTCATCCCTTATGGTCTTCCATGCAAAACTGTTCATGTCCATCCCATTCACTGATTTCATCATTTTAATAATATTTAATACAGAATATATAGCTCCTCATGATGTTATTTGCTTTAACCTTCCCATACTTCCTCTCTCTAAGGTCCAAATATTCCCAACATCCTGTTCTCAAACACCCTCAATCAATGTGGTTTATTTTACAACACCATCAGAAGCTGAGAATATGTAACACTGATTGGCAGGATTAGTGAATATGCAAAACTGAATGGCAGGATTAGTAAATTACGATCTGGAAAGGATGTCCAAAGAAGAAGAAGTGGCCTAATTTGAGGTACTATCCCAGCATTTGCCTGCGGGGTCTGATGAAAATCACAAAGAACCAACAACAGAACAGCCAACATTTCGGCCAAAATTTGAACCAACCACCCAAAATGTATTACCACTTGAGCCAACGTTCTCAGTGATACCCATGGCCATATGGTAACCACTCCCACAATCCAGAAGATATAGCAAAAACAACAGTAGCAGCCTCACATCAACCTAAGCATGACACAGAAAATTTCATGCATGCGTTTGGTGATAATATCCTTATGAAAGAAGAGCGATTTAAAAAATTATAATAACCATAAATGCAAAACCTGCATAGTTACTAACACTAATCACCAACCTTTCAAAAGATGAAGAAAATCACTTACAGCAGGTTCACTGTTCTAAAACTTTTTACTCTGTTCAGTTAGCATTACACTACATTTAACCTAACAAGAACTGACCAATGATCGACAGCTGATGAAATCACATTACGCAAGTGGCCATTGTGCTCAAACATCTTTACAGGCTTTGTGGAGTGTTCAAATGTTACTGAAAGCTGAGGTTTCGGAACAGTATGACAAAATCCTGTCTTATAAACCAACAATGTCTGTTCAAACTGGATTGTTATTTTAATATAATGCATTGTACTGCATCAAGAAAACCAACTTTAGAAACCTGCAAGGCTACCTACTTTGCACATGCACAGACTTCTGATGACACAATGTACATCCACTTTGCAGGTCTAGATATATTTTTTGAGGCCACGTGATGTCTTGTTGCTGACAGAGCAATGTATGGAAGAAGGCACCCATTACCACTGTTACAATTTCAGTTTACTGTGAGCAATATGATTTGGGTTTTCAGGAAGATAATGGCTTTAACATCACTCACTTCTGTAGAATATCTGTTGGAGAAATTGAAATCGGCAACGCTTCAAGTGTGATGTGAAGAACGTTGTGTGAATGAACAGTATTGGAGCAAATGGGGAAGGAGCCAGTTTTGTAATTTTACTAATACTTTGAAGAGTTAATCAAAGTATGCAGTATGATTCATCAACAAAATTTGTTGCTGTTTATCTTTGTAACAGATTCATAAAATTTTCTTTTAATACTCCATTATATAATATTAATGTTCCTGTGCCTCGTAATAAAGTTGGTCAGTTATACAAGGATACAAAACAGAAAATGGTTCCCATATGTACGAATTAAATTTTATGTTCCACACATTTTGGTTACACAGATTATTGTGATCACCAGAGCTTGGGCATATGCAAGATGAGTAACATGTACAAGAAACATTAAATCTTCATGAAATATATGGTACATCATTCATAGCATATGACTATGTTAACTTGGAACAGTTCATCTTCAGTTAATATTTGTCAAAAAAAGACTCAACCCAAAACCAGTTCAAACGGTTAAGTATCTAAAATTGCTTTCACCTATGTTTAACAACCACAAATAAAACGCAAAATTCACCGTCTGGAATATGTGACCACCATAGTATCCATAAAACAAGTGTATATTTGATGTAAACCCTTTTATTTTTAACCGAATTGTATAAACGCAAGTTTTGAAAATTTGAATCGCTAAACATCTAGCTCCATCATTAATAATCAGCAACATAAAAACCTGCCTATTAGCTTCAAAATCCCGAAAACCCATGACAAACACACAACTGCTTATGAACACACTGCCACTACAGTTATGGCACGCCAAGTCGGTCACAGACTGTGTTGACGACACAAACCTCTAAGTGTCCAACCTCCCGGACGTACTACTTAGTGTTATAGCTTAAATTACATTTCGATGGTCTGGGAATAGTTGTTTACATTGCCACTATTCTTAGTTCACTGCTAACAAGGAAAAATCCAGGGCTGAAGAACAGCCAACAAGCAGGGCAAATGCATTATTAACAAAGAAATGCAAAAACTCAAAACATTTCGCACATTCATGTTTACTTACATATTTCAGCCGTCTGCGACCACTCTGTTACAAAATCTTAACCAAAATTATCTAAGTGTCAAACATCGCAATGCATCTGCCTTACGGCACACACATCAACGACATCACTCCCATTCTAGGCAACTTTACCGCTGCAATGGACTCAGGGCCAACGCATGCGTAAGACACATTCACAGCTTGATTTGACGATGCTCGTCTATTATAGCAAATCACGGACCATAGAATGTGTATGGGTTCAGGTGTGCCAACGGTCGTGCAATTTATCGATTGGAGAGATTGTTGTGGACTGCGTAGGCTTGTAAACTATACATAATTCTACGAAAAAACGTGATGGAAACGAAGCTAAAATGCAACACAATGAATATGTCATTAAGAATATCGTATGTGCTATTTGGGACCTCTGAACAGTTTCCGATTATGTAAAAGTTAAAATATGAGACATTAGGTTAGAATGTCATGGCAATCGGAAATTACAATCCCAGATAACAGTACTTCTGTTGGCATTTCGGTTTAGACTTGTCTGGGGGAGGTTAGATGTCAACTTAAAATGTCTACAACCGTGATGAAAGGTTCGGAATACTTGCCTCTTCACCACAAGAGCAAGGGTTTTGTGCTTAAAGTTCCCTTTGGGAAGTTGGCATGGGTAACAGTTTCCCTTCCTTTGCTTAGTTTTATCTTCTGTGTTATATGGTCCATTTTGTTTCATTTTGAAAGGGCTACATATACGCACTGTGAGGTAAGTATCTTGTTCCTTATTGTTCCAGTATTTTGCATAAGAGGTTAAGAGCTCTGATGTATTGTTCGCTGTTATCAGGTTCGAAACTTCTTACCATCAATATCTTCAGCAATTGGGGGGTTTTCTCCACAACGACATGTGTGGAGGATAGCGATAGCAATTCATGCTGGACCAAGGTTACTTGTGGCCAGAATGTACTACAGGTATTATCAAGGCATACTGTACCAATGGATACATTTTATGGCAGCAATTGCTTGCTGGCTGAATGTCATAGAAAATGTGGCACTCATTGGTCTGACATTTATTTCATCTGCAGAAAATCATGGTAAGTGTACAGACCAGAATAGCAGCATAACATTGCCCTTGTAGTATGGAACTTTATATAAATGTACATGTACCACCACCTCACAACACCAAAATTTGTGTCACAGAAACAGCATTTACTACTGGACATGCTAACACAATGGTAATGTAGATGCCTTATGTTGTGGAATGTACCTGGCACTGTAGGGAAAGAGAGCCATTTCCCCATCTTCCCTGTCACTATAATTGCACCAATGCTCTATACTGATATTGTTCCATCTGCCATCAGTACTGCTGGCTTGTTAGTCTTAGTAATTCACATTGTTGCTAAGTAAAACACTACAAGTAAAGAAATATTACTAAATTTGAGCCAAGTGTGGGAAAGATGGAAATGGAAAACTTGACTTTGTTACTGAAGTAAAAGCTCCGAAGACTACATATTTTATTCTGCTTGCTGAAAATGCAATAGATATGCCAGTTAATGTGTGTGAAATCTTATCTGTTCTAGCAGCATAAGAATGCCAGTCCTTTGTGTCCTGTTGAGTGTATGTAATGCGTAACATACATTTTTATTTTACAGTTGTTCATGAAAGATGTTTTGTGACATTCATGGTCACATCAGAACTGTACATGATATTGACTTGTTACCTGCTTAGAAGTATGAGACGGAGTCCACCCGACAACATAGAGGCCCGGTCACTTCGAATCAAATACCAACTTCTGGCTGTGAATCTGATATCATTTGCGATGGCAGTTTACTTCTTCATCAGACATAACTCATATTGTGAACCTGGTGGTAATTATGATTTACTAATGTTGAATTCTGATTATTCTCTATTTGTGAATTAAAATGCCTTGCAAAAGTGTATTCATATCACCAAGAAAGTTGTATTACAGTAAAATCTGCTATATCTGGTAGTGGTTTATCTGGAAGTCTATTAACCGGCAAATTGACAATTATTATATTTCACTCTTGCATTAACTTGCAGCACTGGCCTCTATTCCGAGAATTCAACCGGCTCACGTATTGTTCCCGTTACTCTGAGAGGTGGTCAGATACTGTAGTGTGGTACGATCAGTTGCTTTATTGCCTTCACTTGTTACAGGGTATTACAGTGCAGTGCCTGGAATATTTCATGTTTATCATGGAAGGGGGTGGTAAAAAGCGGAAAAAAGTAGTGGTAACGACAAAGGCAAAAAATAGATATACGTAATAGACTGGAACATGGTGAAAAGCATAAAAATTTAATGAAAGAGTGTAGTTAGGTCTGTGCATGAGGTTGCTGGGTGCACTAAGATACATATTAAGTATAATATTCTGATATCTGGAATATTGCGATATCTGGCAAACCTTTGGTCCTGGAGGTGCTGGATATCACAGATTTTACTGTATTGATGTTTCCAGATGTGCATGATAAACTTAATTGCATGGTTAATGTAACAGCAGCTGCTGTCACATAAAGTTCTCCGCAGTTACGATTGTAGGGTGAAAGGAATAATGAACGTATTTTTGGTTGCTAAATCCTGTTCAGTTCAGGATTTCATATGTCTTTAGCTCCTTCTAATCCACCTGCAGGAGTTAATGTAAGAATCTGGCCTGTTCAGGCTGTTGTGTGCATAATTTAAAAAATTGTAAGATGTGTTAAAACACCATCCCAAGGTGTCTGTAATCAGTAAAGCAGTTTTTGTCTGCATCATAACTCTCAGTGTAAGGTCTGTAGCTTTATAGACCTACATAACCCTTTTTTATGTTCATTGCTAAACGCACATGCCATTTACATGAAAAACAGCAACAACTCGACCAGTTATAATGAGCTGTGACATAGATTATTGTCAGAGGTATGAGCTAGTTCCTAGGAAGTAAAATATCAGTGAAGGTGCATGTATCAGCGAAGGTACATGTACTATGTGTGTATAGTGTGTGTGTACACACACACACACACACACACACGTGCACACATGCACGCACATGCACACACACACACGCGCACACACTCATGCACGGACGGACGCACACACGCACAGCTCTTTCCCGTAATACCTTTCCAATTCATGTGTGGATATTTGTGATACTATTACAAAACACATGCTTTTTTATATTTCAGCCAATATCCACCCTTTTATATCTCAGCTTAGCAGTTCTGATATGATTGGCTTTTGAAATGGAAACAGTAGGTGCACATAGGCTGACAGCTATGGTAAGAATTTGGGACACATATTCATAGGTTTCACAGGAAGACCCAAGTTATCATAAACTGTCACTATTTGTTCCAAAAGATCAGGTTGTCCAAACAGTTTTATGAAAAGTGTGGGCAAACTCCCTGGACTGTCTTCTGAGAAGCAAACAAAATAAAGTGAAACTTTGATTTAATGCTGTCAGATTTTATTTTTTTCTCTCCCCTGACTTTATATGGGCCAGGACAGTGTAGTCGGTATAGCAACTTGCTACAGGCTGGACAGTCCAGGGATTGAACCCCAGTGAGGGTGAGATTTTCCGCATCTGTCCAGACCGGCTGTGGGGACCATGCAGCCTCCTGTACAGGGGGTACCAGGTCTTTCCCAGGGGTAAAGTGGCCAGGGTGTGGGGCTACCCACCCCACCCCCTTCTAGTGCCGCAGCTAACAAAAGGGTAGAACTATTCCTCTACTGCACATTGGGCCTTAGGCCTGTATAGGGAGCCCTTTACTTTTTTTTTTACCATATTTTGTGCACTGTCTGGTCCCAGCCATATTCTTTTAAGAACAGTGTTGCAAATTGTAATGGACATTTCCTTAAATAAAATTTTTTCTCTTGATTTTTCAAGCCCCAAAAATGAAGTTTTCTTGCTTTTATGTTGATAACATTCCATTACTAGAAATTTAAAGAAACGCCAATGCTGTTCAGCGTATGTCTAATATTTGTCTTAGGAAGACAGTCACCTGAACGTTCCTGAATCTCAAGTGAGGGACTTCAGGCAATTTACAGGCCCTAACACACTTTAAAGCTCACCGTCACACATTGGTAGCTGCAGCCATTTGTTGTAGTAGGAAGTTTACAGTGTCATTATGCTGCTGTATGTTGCAATCTCTTGATTAACTGAGATACAAGATTCTTGCAGCAGTGGCTATGAAGAATAATATCTACTGCAATGTTGACATCATGTAGTCTTGTAGAAATTTACAGACGTTCCTCAGAAACAACAGTAAATTTCTAGAACATTATACAATGTCAAATGTAGAGACAGTATTCCTCATTTGTTTGTGTCCCTGCCTCCTCCCCCCCCCCCTTTAAAATATGGATAGTTAAGCAAAATGTAAAACATTTACACAAAGTGATAAAGTTAGGGTTATAACACGAGTTCATGTGCATAGTGGAACATGTGTTGCACTGCTGGTTCAGACTTCCACTGCCCACATTAAACACATACGTGAAAAACTGTGACAAACTTGAAAGATTATGTGTCCATTGTGGGCATTTCTCCATGAGCAGGCATCCTCTGAAGTGCTTACCAATGGAGGGACTTAGAATTGGCTCTTGCCACTTGGTTCAAACAATCACATGCAGATATTGCTTCTGTAGATAGCACACACATGAAAGAGAACATCTTGCACATCACTGCTCATCTAGGAACAGACACCTTTTTAACTTTTTTGTGGTTTCAAGTGTCTTGCCAGTGTTACATCAACTCACATTTTTCTTTGTTATACCATTCCAGTTACCCTGATTTTACACATTCTTTCATCATCATCATCATCACGTAACTGCCATGGAGTTGGGCCACTTGTTGACCCATTGTGGTCTCACACATCCAGAAGTCTCTTCAGTGGTCATCCATGATTCCTTCTGCCTTTTGGACACATTTTTTCTAAAAATGTAAAATCAAAGTTTTGTTGTAATATCCCAATAGATTACTTGCTAACAGACTGAATTCCAGTGACAAACACAGTACTACTGAATCCTCTACTTACATGATTCAATACATGCTGTTCAGTAATGTTTTCAGATGCTGCACAGGAACATGCCATCTGGAACCTTGTAACAGCAATGTGTATTAGAAACATGTAACTCTCGTTAACACCTCAGTTGGAGCTGGATGATATAATAATACTGTGTTACTTTCAGAATTTATTATCTCAATTGAAATGGGATTCATATTTATAAGAACAGCAGAGATCGTAGGTTATGAAAATTGGTGGAAACTTTTCATAATATTGTGGAACAAAAATTTGTTGCAGGCTGAAAATTCCATTTTTTCAAGTGCTGTTTATGTATTGTAAATGTTCAGGTGGAGCATACATTAATAATAAAAACAAAGTAAGCTGTTCTGAAGCAATGTTAATCAAGATTGCATTTTTCTTAAGTTTGTTTATTTTTCTCCACAGTGTATTCCATATTTGCGGTATGCGAATATTTTGTTGTATTAACCAACATGGCTTTCCACATGACTGCTTTCTGGGACTTCCACGGACGGGAGTTACTGGTCAGTCCAACGGGTATCCAGTTTAGCTGACACACTAAACCGCCATGCAAAGAGGCCCAATAACAAGAGAGCCAGTCCATCACAGATACCAGTCCACCTACTACGCAGCCTCCCCAGCAGCCTTGCATAGCCACCCCAGATAGTTTTGAGTCTTTGGAGGAAGCTAACATGTGTAACAATATTACATCTCCTGTCATACCCACTGTTGAACAGCTGTCTCAGCTGCAGCCAGAATTCACACTGAGACATTGCTGTACTGAGATGGATGCAAGATTTGGTGAAAATACACTTCATTCCACTACGCGGCAAATCCCGTGCAGCATTTGTCCCTTGTTCTTCCCAGCATCTCTGAGTCCAAGACATTCACGACAGTTACAACCGCAGTTAGATCATGATGGCCAGCCACCATCACAAGACTTGTTACCTTCCTACCAACAGTACATTTATATGAGAATTGATCATAGAATTATGGGAACACGGGTGTGAATGTAGAGGATTGAATTTAATAAAAATAGATGCCAATATGAATAGTGTGGAAATCTGTGATGTGACTGGTGACATTCAAATTGGACCATTTATTGTGACAAAACAGTGTAAAGAATTAGGCATCAGTAGAATGCAACTCTTTGAAAACATAGGGATCATACAAAGCTATTTGTTCTAGGTCAAGTTTCACCGTTACTGTTTGTATTGTAAGTTTAACCATGGGTGAAAATACAACTGATTGTTCACTTCTCCACACATGACTGTTAAAAATATCAACAGCACAGAGTGAGTTTTATCATTTTCTTGTCCTGGTGGTGACTTCTAGAGTGTAACATTTTGTAGTCTGGTAGAGATTTCCAGTGTTTTAGATGAACTTAAATTTTCCTCAATTTTCTACCGTCTGAAAAATGGGAGGTCCTAGATGGACACAGTATGTAGGTTGCTTTCCAGCATAGGAATACATACACCATTGGCAGATAATAAAATCACTGTTGACTACACTGACAACAGGGGCCAGGATAGCTCAGTCGGTATAGCAGCTCGCTACAGTTTGGATGGTCCGGGGATCAAATCCCAGTGGGGGTGAGATTTTCCGCACCTGTCCAGACCGGTCCTGGGGCCCACCCAGCCTCCTGTACAATGGGTACCGGGTCTTTCCTGGTGGAAATGCAGCCAGGGTATGGGGTTTGCCACCCCAGCCCCTTCTTGCGCCGAGGCTAACCAAAGGGTAGAGCTACACCTGGACTCCCTCTTGGGTCTTAATGGTCTGTATAGGGTCCTCTTTTATCTTTTACTGCACTGATAATAGAACAGTGAATTTCAGATCACACCAGTTGTACCAGTTCTTAAGTTATTATTTGTCAGCTTCAAGCCAAAATTACAGTTCATGAAATCAAAGCAATATGAATAGCATCATCTTGTGACAAAGATTGCAGATTGTCGCTGTGAGGGATCTGACATGATAAAATGTTACATATGCCACAATTGGTACAGTAAGTTCTGTCCTGGAAAATGATACATAAATTGGAAATGCATAGTGTAAGGCATATTTTCCACAGGCTGAATATGGAGTGATCCCTGAACAGATATTTATCAATGATGAATTTGGTGATTGTGATCTGTTTCGGTCATTTGAAAGTGAAGTAACATTGGAAGAACAGAGGAAAGATATTTAAACATATGAACATGGCATTAAATAAACATAATGCATTATTCTTTAAAAGTATGTGGTGTGTAGATAAGGATACAATTTCACAGCTCACAGGCACAGAATAAAGATACACACGTCCAGTTAGAAGAGACATTATAATGAAATAAATTATTCAAACATGAATATGGAAAATGTCCATAACCCTTAGCATATGGCAATTTAAAAGCTATGTTTCTGGAGCACTGTTCAGTTTAAATGCCTCCTGTTTTCTGTTTTGGGGGGAAAGGATGTACATTTAATGGGATATCGTCCTGTTCAACCCTTAAGCATTAAACAGCTCTGCCTTGTTATATAAAACATGCTGAAATGGTAAATGCACACATCAAAGATGGTAGTTATTTTTAACAGTTGCTATAATTACATTTATAATTCTTTATACAAATAAAACTATATCAGCATTAAGTTCTGTGACTTTTTGATCTGTATCCAGGCAGTGAGAGACTCAGGTGACAAAACTGTTAGTTACACTCCCAGTGCCTGCATGTGATATAACTACCAAGATGCAGAACCTGATGGAGAAGTGTGGTGCAGTGAACTGAAATAATAGACCTCATTAACACTGATGTCAAAACAGCAATGGTGAAACAGGACGTAACTTCTCAAGAGACAAGCGTACTAGTTAAATAACTACTTGACACTCAGATGCTGCTGTCTTTTGAAATGCCCATATTTTGAGCAAGCCGGGACATCAACATGAAACAACATTTCTTGAACTTCTTTATTCTGGATACCCTGGTTTATTATGTACTCACTTCAAAAAGGCTGCCCAATTCATGGGCACTGTAAAAATGCTCTCTGAGGTGACAAGAAAGACTGCCCACTGAGTTTAATGTTCTGTTTCATTTGTTTCTTAGTGATACTGGGTAGAGCTAAAATTACTGAACATACATGAGTAGGTTATGCATAACGTTTTATATACATGAAGTACATTATAGTACAGCTACAAGAAAGTCCAGTCTTGTCATATTTGTAAATAACATGGCAGATTATATCACAAAGTGTGAGTGTATGTTTCTGTATGTAGTACATTACATTACAGCCCACAACCAAGTTTCTTAGTTACTGTTATATATCAGCATACTGGAGAGCAATTAGCAGAGTCAAGGAAACTGAAACAGTGTGCGTAAAAAGTAAATCTTAAGCGAAAAGGGAGGGATGGCTGAATATAGTGTCAGCAACATATGTACAAAATTGCTGTTCACACTTGAAATGGTGTGTGTGCACTTCAAAGAGCTGATACATTCAGTATCCATAAGATATGAAACTGTGAGAACTTACTGTTGAGACATGGTAGAAGTTTGTGTGTAGAAAATATGTGCACTTCAAACAGCCTGCCAACTGCATTAAATTGGTTACTGTCCACAAAACTTTAAAGAAACCAGTTATTTGTCTACTCTTTAAAATGGCCACATGGTTCAGACACGTCATTAATTCTATCTATACTATGGGCACACAGTCATGACAGTACCTCTGAAGGTACAGTGTTATCCTTTTTAATAAATATTTCTCCATGGTTAAGAAGTTACCAGTGTGGGATAAATGATAATGTTTCAGAAGTCTGCATTGAGATATGGGAATTAGATTGTGATGTTTCAAAAATGCCCAGAATGTTTTAAGAATGGTTCATGCTTCTTTTCTTACAGTGTAATTATATATGGTATTTTTCACAAATGTAAAAATATCTTTACTGCATTTAAATTTGTAAATACTTTTGGATATTAGCTGTCTGCCAAGAAGGCAAATGGACTGTTAAGAGTCACATGTATCAGGTATTGCACTATAATATTTTTTCACATTGCTGTACGTTGAAATACAGTAGCCAGTATTTTTAAGGAAAGTAACTTGAAATTTATGATCTCACAGCTTTAACATATAGTATTAGCCACTTATCAATGTGGAATGTGATTCACTTGCAGATGAATGACTGAATGAATGGAGGAATGAATGAGTGACAGTGAGGAAGTATGGAACGTACTGCATCAGTTTCAGATTCTGAAATTTCTCTAAGAGGCTATTTAAAAGGAAAATATGTTTGTGTGTATCGGTGTTTTATCTGCATAAAGTAATACCCTAGGACTAGATGGTTATCTGTCAAGTAATGTAACCTGTTAGGGCATCTAAGAAAAGGTACATGGTCAGTATAGAGTACTTTATTGTTTCACAGCTTTGTCTCAATGGAAGTATGTTTTGTAGCAGTGGATAGTGATACGTATATCACTCATTGCAGTGTGTATTTTTTTGAAAATGGTCTTGTGTTACCTACCATATCTACCTAAATACACAATGGCAGTTAATCAGAGATGAATAAGCATAAATCAGAAAACTGAAGGAAAGATGAATAACAAGTATTAGTTTATGTAACATTAGTAGTCTTGTACATTACCTTCAGTTATAAATTTCAACCCACCCTTGAATCATTCATTTGTTCATACTGTATAATTAATTACATTCACATAAAATTTTTGTAATTTGTATTTAATATTTATGCAAACAGTTTGTGTGTATTTGACATAACTTCAAGTTTAAATTCCCACTGAACAGAAGTGGACACTGTTCTAATGTTCTAATCTTTCCTCTTCTGAGACTAGATGTGCTTATGGCAGTAAATATGAAGGTTATGGTCTGCACTGTGGTGCCACATAGTTTGGCTGTCCCTCTATTAATAGTGTGTCTCTCTTTATGCCACCTGAAGAGTGTGTGCATCTTAAGTACTGTGATTCCAACTGCACCCAGTAATGTAGTGCAATTGTGGGCTGTATACATGCGTGTGTGTTCATGCAATCATACATACGCATGCGCACACAGAGCTGAGTCCATAACATCAGTTTTTGACATTTTGATGCCAAGTATAACTGCACTATCTAGTCTAAAACTGCAGCATCACAGATAATGTAAAATGGATGGCCCTGTCACCATATTTTCTTATTATAAGTATTTAGCAACCCTTGATGTTTTATATGCAAAAATATTTTTAAGAACTTGTCGTACATTAGGGTAAATACAGTTGAGTATTCCCAAAGGTAATTATTAGGTGTTGATTGTGATTGAGTGGTCAAGGAAATTAGTATTTTTTGCCTGATACTGGTTAAAGGACCACACTGTATTAATCATTTAATTTCTCTGGTTTTTGTAATTGTTTCTGTAGTGCATTCTCAGGTGTTTTTCATGTCTTCCTTTCTGTGCTTGCTGTATTTCTTTTCTGCTGTTGTCATGGCCTCCTACCTCCATTTCTCTACTAAAAAGTTGGGAGTAGTGGCAACAGTGGCATTGGTCCTTATGTAGTATGATGGAGGGAGGTTGCAGAGTGTGTGTGTGTGTGTGTGTGTGTGTGTGTGTGTGTGTGTGTGTGTGTGTGTGTAGTGTTTGAGAAATGTATATAGGCATGTTTGTACATAAATCATAAATGCATAAGAAATAATTGAGGCATATGTGATGAAGGTGCAGGTTCAATAGTAACCCATTTATGGTCACAGTACAGATATCTGTGTTTTTGCATTATGTATCATGTTGTAGTGCAGCTGTCAGAATGAACAGCCTTTGCATTTCCTGTGGTAAATAATGGAGAAACAAATACATTAGTTGAGCCTCACATCTTTTGGATTTTAAAGTGCTGGTTTGAAATGCTTATCAACAGATTGTATTAAATTGTTTCTAAAATAGAAAGCAGATAACCCAAACAAGTGTTTGAGTGGACACCGCTGGAAGGCAGAACAGGGGGAAATGGAATTGAAGGGAATCTGTTGCAATGGCAGAGAAGGGCCTGGAAAAGGAATGGAAGATGAATACAGGAGAAATATATTTGGGAACCAGAAAATGTCAAGTGACAGTATGGTTATATAGTGACAAGCAGATATGCCAGTTCTTCACACAAGAGATGGGTAGTTTCCTTGTCATTTTACGAATGTACAGTAGCTAAAACTTCATATAGATGTAATAATACATTAAGAAACTAGTTTATCCTTGCAATTTAAAAGAAAAGGATTGGGTATAAAAGGTTTGAATCACATCCAGAAACTTTACCACAATACAAGATTTGAGATTCTCATAGCACTGTGATGAAGATATTAAAGTCTTCTGAGATATGACTCCATGAAGAATGGTATATTATGACAGACATTTTGGAGGAGCTCGATGCTTCAGTCTTCAAGGTTCAGAAGGCTTATGTTACAGTCCTTACATGTTACTTTAACAGCTGTGGCTATTACACATCCTGGCAAGAGTCTGGAGTAAATGTCATGCTTTTTGGGGTGTTTTCTGTCAGATCCACAGGAAAAAGAAATGGTGCGTTTTTATGTACATTAGATGTGCAAGTGGGACTGTTTGTATTTTCTGTGTACTTCATTGTATTAAATTCATACGCAGTGTATGCCTCTTTTTGAGTGTACAATTCAGTATGTGTGAGATATATTCAATCATCATATCTGACTTAAAAAAGAAAATGGTTAATGTTTTACTTGTTACGCAGCTGCTTCATGCTACCAGGTCTTAATTATGTAATTTTAAATTCAACAGCTTACCATGCAGTATATTCTCCTATTTGTGGTTTGTTTTGAAATCAAAGTATTATGCATATATGAAATTAAAATCATAGTATTAATATTTTTCCATTATATATATGTATGTATGTATGTATGTATGTATGTGTGTATGTATAGCCTCTGCCAGGAATCGAGCCACAGTTCCTCAGCTTTCCAGTCCATCCCCCATTCATTCAAAATACTGCTATTCTCTCCTAGCTCCATACACGCGTGCATGTGCATGCACACACATAGATTACTGTGAATACTTTTTAACACTTTTTCATTAGTGTTACCTGCTTTATAGTTTGTTTTTTTTTGTACTGAGGGTCACATTCTTATACTGGCGTGTATCAATTTTGTTGCTGGGGAATACTTTGGTTTTGTTTCATGTTCGTGCATTAGTGGTGTTTCTCGAAGTTTTCCATCATCCAGGGTATGACACTGTAGACTGAGATACAAGTACCAGCATTTCTGAGGAGCTTGCTTGCCTCCATGTTCAGGATAGTTGAAAAATGAAGGTGCAGGCAGTAAGCTTTGGTACCTGTATACCTATCCATCCACACGGAAATCGTGTCTCAGAAGATGGAAATCTTCATAAGCACCACAGTAAAACCGTAAGTGTCACAAAAATTATTATAATTTGCTGCATATATGATACTAATTTTCTAGTTCAGTCTGTACATTTTATTCAATCAGGACTGATTTATTTATATTGGCCAGTGAGGGTCAGTAGCAGAATGAGCTGTATGGCTTTATATCTGCAGAGAATAAATTTTTTCCATCTTGCACAGTGCCAGATTCCAGAAGAATTGTCTTCATAGCACTGAAATTGATGGTAAAGGAGTAGGGTGTGAGGCTGTGGACTGGATTCATCTGGCGCAGGACTGGCATTATTGACAGAATGTTGTGCATGTGACAATTAATCTCTGGGTTCCATACAATACAGGCAGTTTTTTTTTGGGTAGGTGGTTGGCTGTTTACTTTTCAAGATGGCCTGGTGCTGAGTTTGGTTAGTTACAGAATATTAATGAACATGTGTATGTGTAAATGAAGCATTAATTATGTAATTATTCATCTGTAGTTCCTGCTAGCATCACACTATATTCTTACTCATTCAAAGTCAAGCAGATAGTGCGAGATGTTACCAGAACTTCTTGTCTGTATGCTCCTGTGTCATTAATGGTTCATTTTAAATGTCTGTGATAGTATTTCTTCTGACATCTTGAGTCTTTGTGTGGCTGGTTGTCGATATATTGACATTTGTTATTTTTTATTTTGGTACTGGTGGCAACAGGTTGAAACTTGGACCTTTGGAATGCTGTGCTAATGGACTGTATGATGTAGTCTGGTAGTTAGCGTACTAGCCTTAGTATCTAAACGGTCCCAGACTTCATCGCAATTGTCACCACTAATGTCAAAATAAAATAGATTCTATCATTATAGTGCTGACCAATCACTTGAAGACAAAAGTAATCAGCAACCAAAATGTTGTGTATGTCAGATATGCCACAGATAGTGAGTGCACAGTGTCCAACATGATATAATGCAATTGCACTATTACAGTAACTTAGCTACTAATTGCAGTTAGCATCACAGGAAAATCCATTTTGGAGATGAACATCAAAGGTGCACTATCACATGACACTGTAATTGAAAGTTGGACAAGTAAAGTGAATGACTCTTACTCAGACACTGGGCACAAGATATGCCATGTTGGAGAAATGGTCACATGATTACACTGTCAGTCCTGCCAGATTTGTAGCATTCTGCGAAGGACCACTGTAATTCTCTGGGACAGTACATACTTTTATGCCGTTTCACAAGCCTATTTATTTATTTATTTTTATTTATTTATTTATTTGCAGTTTATTTTTGAATTATTTCAGTAGCTGATGCCTGGAAGGGATGTAGAAGGAAACAGTCATGGTACTGACCTGGAATTTATGTGGCTACCAGACTGACATTCTCAGTCTGGTAGCCACTCTCCAAACTGAGGTATGAACCTGGGACCTCCCAGATACAAAAGAATAATACTTCCTACTTGACTGTGATGCTGGGTAATGTGATCCTACACTGTTTTACTCTGCAGACTGGCTAATGGTTAAGGTGTTGTGTAACAAAATGCAATCATTTACTGTGGAGTTACATCTTCCGTTACATACACTTTGCATCAAGTATTGTACCCTCAGAATTATTTATGTGCTTTGTAATTTTTAAAGCATATTACACTTTCTGGACTCTGTACCTCCATGCACACAACATACTAGCTGAGAATAAGTGACATATTAATAAACAGAAAACCAAACCAACAACATCGAGTGTTAACACTAGAAAAGCTGAATTGTGTCAGAGACTGCATGACCTTGCATGAGAAGGCAGATTATCAGAAGAGACTGAAACTGCAACATAATTATTTAAAGTGTGGACATATTTAAATTGCTGTTGTGCACAAGAATCTTCAGTCCGTTAACCACGGCAAACGTGAACCCAAGTTGGTATATTCTTTTGGATGCTGCCCACTTTTGTTTGAATAGTCACAGGAACACAAAAACATAACAGACTGCAAGAATGCCAGATCTTACACACAACATTCCACTCCATGATGTAAAATTTGGTGCCTAGTGTGAGAAGGACTATGGGTCCTGTATTTGATACAGATACAGTTAATTCTGCAAGACTGCAAATGGGTACAAGGATGTACAATATAATGACCTATGATAACAAGTCACAAATTATGGTCTTGTGGGATTTTACACTTTGTAGTACATTCTGCATGGTATAAAAACTGAGAAGACCTGTCTGAGTAACACCTACTGTGAAAATCTGAAGAACTTGCAAAATAAACTCAATTTGAAGGTACTCAGTTCTATGCAAAGAGAACTACCCATCTATACCCTAGAATACATACTTCCAAATTAAAATGATCTTGCCAAATATTGTGACAAAATAGTAACTGTAGTATTGATATCAGTGTAAATTAATGTCAATAAATGTGATTTTACATTGAAAAACTCGACTGCATAGTAAATTGTCTGTGTCTTTTGATTGTCTACAGTGTAAAACAAGAACTACAAGTGTACAGTATGCCAGGATAGCTAGTTGAGTGTTAAGACTGGCAGTGAGTTGGAGGACTAACATACAATACCTGGCATGGATAGAGATTTATTTCTTCAGCAGCACATCTAAACCAGATTTCTACAAACAAGTATTGGAGGTTATTTCCCTGAGAATAAAATGGCCAAAGTGTGAAGCCCCATCCACTGTTGGGAGAGGGAGGAGTGAAGTTATCAACCTACTTCCTCATATGCCTTCTTGATATTATGTTTAAGCACAGAGACAAATTTACATCGAGTTCAAATGTAATTTTAACCCTATCAATTATTGCCTTTTCTGGGCTGTACAATGCACTCATAATTTAAAGGGGAAAAGTTTAAGGAGAATATATCTGTGTGTATTTGGACATACCTTTGGATATTTAGACACACACACAGGTTTTAGACAGCATTTTCCTGGATGTTCACTGTGTCATATGCTCCAGAAAATACAGTAATGCCACATATACAGTCACAATGCAATCTCTGTGTAAAGGAATTCCAAACAACCTGAACAATTTTTCATATTCAGACATATTGCTGTTTAACACAGGTAATTGGATAAAAGAATATTGCATGATACATTCTCCAGATATTTATAATATCCAGATATTTATAATAGCCAGAGAAAGTCATGCTACACATGTACGCTACCCTTTACTTTTATTCAGCATTTTAATTTTATTTTATTTTATTCTCCGGCCCCCGATCCAGTACATTACAGTATTCTACAGAGATTTTGCTTATGGCGGAACACTTTCTATTGTTTGTTATGATACTGTCCTAAATCCTATTGATGAGACATGGACATATACTTAGTGTATGGATTTTAGTAAAATAAATTGAAACTCTAGCTCATGTCAGTGTTACAGTATTTTCTTTTCATAATATCATATATTTACTTTACTTGGTATTTGTATCCCACATCATTGATAGTATTGAATTGTGGTTTCTGATCACAAGAATAAGTGTCATACCTCTTAGTGGAAGATTTCGTAGTCACCTTCTCAAACAAAGCAAGATTTGCCCTCCAACATGAAAACAATTTTATGATTTTCAGCAGCAGAACTACAGTGCACAATTTTTTGAAGGTTGCTGCCCTGCCTATCTCATACTACTTACACAGTTTAAATAATAGTGTACAAACCTGAATATTACTGCCAGGTTTAAACATTTATTGATAATAAAAACATCAATACCATATGTGATTAAAGTAGAACACACAATTGTGATAACCCAAATTGTATGTGCAGTAAGTTAACAAGATCTCCTGTCTTGTGAGGGCATGTGAAATGGTAAGAGGTGATCTTAACTAACTGGCCTAATGATGCATTAGTAACAGCAATGAACATGGACTGAGAGAAAGAAATGGATAGACAAGCACCAACTAGTCACTATTAGAGATTATATTAACCTTTATACATAAGCCCCTGCATACATTTCGATGATCAAGTCATCATCTTCAGGGGGTCACTGGTACAAAGTCCACATAAGCAACCATATCTCAAACACACTAGATTATTTACACTAAGTCTTGTTGCCACTATATGCTATACACTAGTGAGTGTAAATAATCTAATATTTTTGACATTTGGTTGCTTATGTGAACTGTGCACCAGTGACCCCTGAAGATGATGACTTGATTGTCGAAATGTATGTAGGGGTTTATGTATACAGGTTATTATAATCTCTAACAGTGCATTAGTTGGTGCATGTCAATCCATAATGAAAATGCACAGTTTGAATAACATAAAGTGAGGGAAAGAGAGTTGATTTTTCTAGCTGTGTTAAATATGTGTGTGGTGTTAAGTGGAACGTATGGCGCCTCAAAGACTAAACTGTGGGGCAGCAGGAGACAGCAGACTATCAGTTGCCAAGTAGTGATTGTGTTGCCATGTGGTTGTAACAGGTGCCTACTCACTGTGGGTTATTCCATTATCACTTCAGTAATGAATAAACAGAGAAATGCAAGTTGATAAATCATTCAGATTTCTTTTTAATTCATTGAGCACTTTCCTTGTTCAAATTTTTGTTCATGCTCCTCTGTGTAACAAAAAAAAAGCGCCCAAAAGATTAAATACAATAAGGGGTAAGAATTTCGTTCCAAGGCAAGACATTTTATCTTACCAAGTGGTATTTTTTTGAGGCCAATTGTGACGCGTGACTGAAGCAGCATATATCACAAAAACAAAGCAAATATTGAAGAATACTACCTTCTGGGAGGCGACCATGTGTAAATGCGCTCATCTGCTGTGAAGACAAGGACACTAAGCTCCTTCGAATTTGTACCTGTATGGGTAGTTAATGTATATGCGGGAGCATGACTGTATAGCTCCACTCATTCTTGACCTTGGCACTAGATGGAGATGAATAGACAGTATCACGCTCCTTCCGCTTTGACCGCAAAGACAGCGC